>DWJN01000746.1:0-21390 GCA_018248895.1 Carystus phorcus
CGTACTCTGTGGCAACAGCAGATACTCATTTCATTCAGATTTCATTCAGTTCTTATCCACATCTATATCTATGAACTATACCTTCCTTTCTTGTTTAACATTTTCATTCATTCAATTTAAGTCAGTTGAACTTTGTTGTTTGCGGAGTGTTGTTGTTAGTTCGCTTCGCAAGTAAACTACGTATTTAAATACGTGAAATATATCTTATAAAGTTTGAAAGTATATTTTTGTGAATGTGAGCGGTTTTAAGTGTTTGCGATAATAAAGTAAAAACATTAAATATTAATTTTTATATTGACCATGATGTGTAAAATTGTGATTTTTGGTTTTACAACAATTTTAGTGCTGGACTTAGTTGGTATGTAACTTTATATAGTTTTATTAACTACCTCCACACGTAATTTTAATATGTAACACAAAATTCTTGGGTATGCTGCTAACTTTTACTTCACTTGAAATGTTACATATAATGAAACATTATTACATTAATACTAAATTAACATAAAAAATTAAATAACTAAGTTTAAAATCCGATTTAATACAATTTAAAGTTTATTTTTATATTTAATAAAATAACTACATGTTTTGTATTTCACAAATTAATTAAACGGGAAAAAAAGAATTTGGGGACTGAAATATTAAATTACCTATTCAGTGAATAATTTGGGTTTACATTATAATATGATTACTAATTAATTTATAACCAACTTAATTATATTGTAAAATTTAATAGGTTATGGTAGCTATGGATAATGTCTTTATAAATTCTATGTGCAAACATACAAAACGAATGCAATAAGACTTAGTGCCTTAAACAGTATTATTGTACATAACTTATGTACTTGCATCGGCTAAAAATCGAACGTGCTATCCGTCACTATTTATTTAGCTACGAGGCCGTTATAACTGATTCACGAGGCCCATGGGAATGCGTTTGTAGAATGCATTTTTACATAAAATAAGTTTTACGCTTGACAATAACCACAGCTGATGTTAGGTGACGCTATGGTCTTAGGTCGTAAACAAAACTTTGCAAAAGCCTATTTACTTTTGGACTTAAAAACTAGACTGAATAGGGTAGACGTTATTGTTTGTTGTTTTAGTTCGGGATGTTTATTCTGGTTATGACGTTTTTGGATGTGCTCCAATACTAACCACCCACAATTATGTTATTTTGTCTGTTCTTAAAATAAATCATTTGGTTACGTTGATTGAAATATCTTCGGCAATACACTGTAATATTAAATTTGATATATAATATTTGTAGTATATTTGTAATATTTTTTTTAATATTATATAATTTATTATCTATTTAAAATTATTATTTTAGAACTAACTTTATAATCATAACAATGGTAATAGTGGGTTAACCTTAAAAACTAGACATATTATTATGCTGTCGAGGACTTTTCTTTAGAACTTTTAGAGGTGGACAATTTTGTAATAATGATTTTTGAGTAACTTTCATCCTTTACTTAGCGCACGCAAGGAAAGCTCAAAATTTTGAAGTTTTCGCAATATTTTTTATTGCTGCTCTTCTACTATTCTTCTTAGCGTGATGTTCTATAGCCTATAGCCTTTCTCTTCTTCTTCTTTCTTCTTCTTATAATATTTCTGATAATGAACCTCTCTAACAGTTTTTCGTCAAGGCATTTCAAGATAAAACACCAATGAGCGTGAACATTAATAAAATTACTCTTAATGTATATGAATGTTAGTAGTCGATAAATAGTACTAACTTACAATCTACTTGTCTATCATACTACTTCGAGACCTAAGCAAATTACCGATAATAGTAACGAGGTGTACCGCGACAGATCAACGTTTTAAAGATTCATAATATGCCTAAATGTAAACTGATAGGTTAGGTACCATGCAACAACAGATAATAGATATTATTATTTGAGAACTATTTTGACAACCATAAAACTGGTTATAGCGATAAACCTTAAAAGCTAGAGGTGAAAAATTTTGTAATACATGATTTATGAGTAACTTTCACCGTTTACTCAGCGCACGCATGGAAAGCTCAAAATTTTGCCGTTCTCGCAATATTTTTTATTGCTGCTCCTCCTATTCTACTTAGCATGATGTTCTATAACCTATAGCCTTTCTCTGTAAATGGACTATCTTGCACTAAAATATTTTTTTATAATCGGTCCAATATTTCCTGAGGTTAGCCCGTTCAAACAAACAAACAAACTCTTCAGTTTTATACATTAGTATAGATATATTTAAAGGACAAAATAATAAGTGAGTAGGTATTTATCAACCTAATTTGTAAATTGAAGTTGGAATGCCCTGATACCAATTGAATGCTAGGAAACAGTCGCAGAGACGCGACGCCAAGTACCTACCTACCTTCTACTGAGTACGTAGATACTTAACGACATAATTTCACATCTTTGTTTTAAAACCGGTTTACCATTAATTATCTATAGGCGATAACTGTAAATCATAAGTTTTGCGCACACCTATAAGTTACGTTGTACATACAGTAGTAGTGGAACGTTTGGTACAATATAAACAGAATAATATCTAAGGCGCGTATTATATTACTGATCGGACTTACCCATTGTACTTTGTTTCTAATCCTTTCCATAATGTTGGCAATGTTTTCCACGTAGACACTAACATTCAGAACCTCTATTCGTAGGTTTGTGAATATAGACAATCAATATTTTTGTTATCAAAGTTGAATAAGATACGATAAACGACTTAAATCAGGACAAAACTTACACCTCATCGACTTTGCGGGTGACCTCGTTTTAATAGTTACCGCCAAAACCGGTGACTGATCAGAGTGACTTATTAATACGGCTTTAAAATTTATCAGCGACTCGATGGAAAGCTTTAACGATCCATCGATATACAGGTGACGTTTTTGTTCAAACAAAACCGCATTTATTATTCAATCACATTTTTCAACGTCTATGTCAAATTGAAAATCTATTTGCAAAGCTTCATATTTCTATATTGTTATGCCTTTGTAATTGCATGAACCATTTGTTTTATGTAAATAGCCGAGTAACGAGCAGGCGTGTGCACTGATGATCAATAGTTTTTAGTGTGAGCCATTTGGCGGCTACTTCAAGCCAAATGGCCGCTGAATAAGCAGGCTTTATGGATAGGTAATACCACAAGTAATATCACTTGCTTAATGATTAAATTGGTAACGATATAATTCCTACAGGAAGCCCTACTAATCTTTCTTAAATTTCTATACGGACTGGTAACAAATCGTCGATGCCTTACTGCCAATGGTGACAACTTCTAATTATAAAAAAAAATACATAGTTCTTCTTTTTAATTGATTGATGAATTATGAGTACATAAACCGTACCCAGAGTTTACATCTTCACAATTAAATAATTAATCTTCAACACCCTTTATCAACTTGAAATTAACTGTACCTAAAACACCATTCATTAATATGTCATGACCGCTTACTCTTTTAAAGTACGATTCTACAGGACCCAAACGACATAGTATGTGTAATACATGTTAGCCATACCGCGAATAACTTCTACACTTGTCCAAAATGCAATTCTGAAATTGAAATGGGGGGTTCTACTAAATCCTACAAACCGTAACCACATTCTTGCACTATTCGACAGGTTATATCGGACTTGATCGAACGTGAGATATTACGACACCGAAACTATTGTGTAGTGGCGTGTAACCAAATCGAAGTCGCAAAATTGTTCGTTTCGATAATAATTATATTTTAGCTATTCTAAACCATTATTACGGATTCGTAGTTGTATGTTATAAGCATTGATTTAACTATTTTTAAACATGGCATTTCAATCATAGTATACCGTATGCCAAATTGCGTGTCAAAAATACAATGGTAAGCAAAAACAAAAGGAAGTTTGTGAAATCAGATAAGAGTTCTTAGAATTATTGTAACTAATATGAATATTTCCATTAATTTCAACCATAGTGAGCAAAATATCAATTAACGTTTTGGGCAAAGGATAACGGTGTGATTTTAATTTAAGATTTGTCGATTGGGACCTTAAAAAGACAAGGTATTTAACAACAACATCGTACTCGTTAATTGACAAATTTGAATGTAAAAATTACACTCGTATGCACGTTCAAAATGTTAGATTAATCCATAGGCTTTAGACTGACTGAGGTTCCATCTTGCTTTTTTGTTAAACGCCACACACTCATAGCCCCACACTAGGATACCCCGTGTCGTGGGTGCCATGAACAACACACAGAGACATACACACACCCAGACCGAGAACAGAAATTTAAACTTATCATTCAAATTTCCGCCTCGCTGGGAATCGAACCCAGGACCCTTTGAATGACGGTCCGGTATGGTGACCATTACGCCACGCGGGTCATGGAACGTAACCAAGCGGATTTGTGAATTTACTTTTTTTTATGTAACTAACCGACAAACGATCAGATAAGCCACCTGATTGTAAGTCACCTTCATCCATGGACATCATCACCACCATAGGCATCACTGATGCGTTGACAGCCAAGAAAGAGGAAAGAAGGAAGACAGTAGTGGCCAGTGGCGTAGCTAGGCAACCAAAGACTCGGGCAATAAATAAACTGAAGTCCCAAGTAAACTATTTAAAGTCGTTTATTTTGTATTGGTGGTGTTCCGTATTCGATTTACATACAAAGTCAGAGTCCGAGGGGCCCCTTGAGCTTGGAAGCCTCGTGACACAATCCCGTCTAGCCCTCCGGCAGTAACGCCACTGGTACTGGCTTCCAAGCTCCCAGCCAGAATACGTTCAATCGTTTGGCAGCTGACTCCAGCTTGTTTTACATATTTTATTTGTCGTTTTATATGAATTTAAAAAATGTTGTTTACTGTAGTGAACTGTTTGTGTTTGCACAAAAAATTTTGAATGTGTGAGAAAAAAAAAAATCGGCTCCTGTAATTATATGATTGTTGTCCAATTTCAGTAACACTTCGTTAGCATGAAAATTCATGAAATTTAAATAACTATTGCAACAATACGGTACAGTACTTAAAACAAGTTAAATAATGTTTCATTTTTAGACATTCAAATTACGATTAGTGAGTTAGGACTTACCAGTGTAACTAAGGGCGTTTTTTATTTAGAGGAGAGTTCCGAGCTATTTAGGCTGAACGGCTGGCTATTACTCAACCAGGTAAATTTACTATTATATGTGGTAATGTAGCATTAAATAAGATTTTTTCTTTTCTGCTTTGTTGGAGTTTACTGCATCCCTCATTTTATATACACCTTGCATTATATTACTTCATTACATAATTATACAACTATGCCTCTTGTATATATAGAAAGTAGGTATATATAAGTTTATTTCCTATGTGCGTAGACCTTAAAATAACAAAATCTCAAAATGCTACTAAAAACTTGAATAAGGACTTCAACCATAAAAAGTCTGAAGGCTATGTAGGGTTTTCAGGTTGACTTACCTCTTAAAGCTCTGTTTTATTACATCGTCCTAAAAATAATTCGGCTTGTCCTTGGAAAACTATAGATATAGCTCGTAGCTAAAAGTATTCAAGTTAGGTACTTACCTATAAACCTTAGCGTTGTTTACGCACATTTGGTATTACAACTATCTTTCTTTCGGACGGAGGCTAATCGGGATTTATGACGAGCTATAGTTCAGGGAGCAAGGGGTGAAATTGTTTTATCCTAATTTATAGCCCGCCGGAGGGCCGCTTAAATATTTTCTATGCCAACTGATATCGGTTACTGCGATGATAAATTGTTCCGAATATGTTATTATATATTAAAACTAATATTTATCTAAAACAATATATCATGTAACGAAACAGATAACAGCTTACTAGTTTATGCTTCAAACTAAATTAGTATTTTCAACTGAATTTCAATAGTGAATCGGTTTACTGCGCAGGATATTTTAAAACTACCAACGACATGAAAATGCCTATAAAGAAAGGTATTAGTTTAATACATAATATATTTCGAAAATATTATTTTTAGTTATTGTGTTAATGTAATAGAAAATTTTTTTTTCGAGCCCATATTTTTACGTACGTTTCTGTTGCTTTTGTGAAATATATTGTATTATACTTATAAGCTATAGGAAAAACGTTTAAATATGCGTGGTTTAACATGATTTGAACATTGCCTAGAATAATCCGTATATGTAGGTATTAATATTATTGTTGAAGCGTATAAAGCATTAGCGTCGGGTGATAATAAGAGCGATTTGGGTACAAAAGTTGGGATTGAGTCAGCGTTGCGAACAAAAAGTTATCCTATCCCAACGCGATGACAAATGACGGATTGCGCCCACAGACAACAGTACTAGTCTTACCTACGACGTATAGCGAATTTAGCACAGGGTTTTTATCAAGAATAAGTAATTCTCGCTTAGGTTTTTCTCAATTTTAGAATAAATCATCTCTACCGATATTTTAATTAACACCAGCATCTATTACTGTAAGTACGTAGCTGCATTAGTTGAACATTTGTCCCGTGTTTGTAACATTTCATATCAAAACTCATTTCCTATTAGTCGTAGTGTTGTTATATAGGCAAATCTTACTCGGTAAACGGACTACCCAGAACAAAAATAATTTTTCGATTCGAACCAGTAGTTTCTGAGATTAGTGCGATTAACCAAACAAACTTTTTAGCTTATATGTATGTATTACTATAGATTTTGACGTAGCTTATCTTGTTGAGTAAGGCAAGTGACTGAAACGGCCGATTTGCTTCGTGATCATTCACTTTTATGTCTTAGCGTGATTCACTAGGGATTCGCTTTTATTGATACAGTGGGATATATTAGTTCATATTAAGTCTTTTGTTATGTGAACGCTGATAACCTTATTGGGAAACAATTGTATGTAATGTGTTACCTGTCACATTCACAGAACTATGTCACTGCTTATGCAAGTAGTTAGAGAAAGCTGACACTAATCCTGTTGATACAATTACACATATCTATAATTGGTTTATGGGCGTTTTAATCGATTTATTTGTTTTCTTTACATTGGCGTTATTCTAGTAATATTTTTTTCAGTTACATGTTTCTATTAACCCGTGCTCAGTACTGGGCCATTAATTGGTACTTACACCATAAAAATATGTAAAAATATGTCATTTAATCTTTGTGATGATACTTTCGTTCGTTATCTAATACTTACTTCTGTCAGTTCTTTTAATTTATATATATTTATTTACTTTCTAATTTGGAACTATTTGTTTATACATTGTGGTTAACCATAATGCGAAATGTTGCAAGCAGATTAACTTAAAGGAAATGTAACAAAAAGTCACAGACAGTAAAAACAATTGCATGTCGACCATACATAATGCAAAAGATACGCGCGAAAAACTTGTAGCCGGGTCGTACAGACAATTAAAACAAGCTATTCACAATAAATTATACGTATATGTCACTGCATTATGTTATTAATTTGTCTGTATTTAGTTTGGAATACCATTTCTGACGAATTTCAATAAAGAACATTGTTTAGCCGTTAAATACTTTATAATTATTAAAGTTTAGTAACTAACTGTACCAGGTATTTATTATGTTATTTATGCATCATTTTGAAGTTAGGTTGTTTAATCAATTGTCTTATTTTTCGTTTTCTGTAAGGATTTTGATGAAATTTTATATCATAATAGTTTGTTGTGATAAATAAAGTTGAATAAATAAAAATTTACCACAATTCACCGTCGTGCAGAACTGTGTAAATTAGATTACATTTGCAAATATAGCTATGTACAATATAGGTCATTCTCGAGATTGCAGTGAATGAAATTTTCCGCTAGAACGTCACGCCTTCGCCGTGACAATGATAGCGATAAATCTACACAACAAATACTATCATCAAGGCCATCTTGTAACGTGTAAGATCAGTTGTAGATAAAATAAGTATATGCTGCGTTCATTAGTTGTCTATCTTGCAATTATCGACTGCAACGAGACTGTGTCTCTACTCTTTATGTTAAAGCTGATTTAATCTGGTTACTTCGATGTTACCATCATTTCGAAACCGAGGATTTTTTTGTGATCAAGGTTGATATAAAAAAGAAACTAAGTTATTTTTATTGGAAAGAGTAGTCGACTTGGACACTGCTATATTGGCTAGCATAATTATTTGAAAGAGAGTTCTCGTCGAGGTCGAAATTAATTGAAAATTGAATAAGACATTTGCACGTTATACACATGACTTTCAACTCTAATACCGTTATAAAGAAATTAAAAATACATAATTTTATTGATAAGTAAAACTAGTTAACAGCAACTCTTTAAAACAAAATAAAAAATGGAAATTGGTTGACAAACAAAAGTAAACATTGTTTAAACTATTTTGTCTCAGTCTAAATTACGTATGAGATGTGTTGCAATGGTAGATACAGATTATTTCTGCATTGATATGGTATTGTCCTACAATATGGTTGGGAATTTGCAATAACTGATAGGTTTATTGCTACGCATTAAATTCCATTTAATTTTAAACCTGATGTGTCTGTAATATCAACAACTATCAATAAATAGGATTATACTTTATTATACACGTTACTTTAATTTTTCTGATAATTTTGTCTTTTCTATAGTATCTTATCTATGTAATCATGTTTTGGCATATTTACTATTTATTTAATACGCAGTATTGATTATTTAGTAAGTATATGTATGTGTATTGCTAAAATCATTATTAATAAATCATTTATCAATAATTTTTATTTGACTTGGTCAGCAAGTTAATTGTCGTTGTGTATTTTGCAGAACTATTATAGACGATATGGAATTAGCCATTTTTCTAACGTAATTCGTTAATATGTTTTTTTAAATAACTCTTAAAAAATAAATATATAATTTTTAATGTGAAAACAGTAAATTCACACTTTAGTAAATTAATGATTTAATTAATTTGTAAAATTAATATGTTAGTTTAGTTAGTGTTGTCGTGACCTTATAGCCGCTTAAGTGAAAGTATAACGGATTTATTGATTCTTCTGATATTCTTAAAAATTCTGAATTCTTTGATTAATATTAGGGCCAAGGGTATTTGATTCAATTTAACCTAAGTTTACAATCGACCAGCAAGAAGAAATCTAATGCTAAAACCGGGTTTGCCACGGCATGGGTTGAGGATTTTTATAAGGCTAATAAAAAGTAATTATAATAATAAGTAATTATCGACACTTAAATACAACTAACAAGCTAAGTGCTATAGAAGGTAATATTCTTCAACACAAGATAAAACTTAATTTCTGTAATTGATATATCTAAATATAAATATTGAAACCTTTTCGCCTGTACTGTTAATATCTAAGTTTATGTCTATTAACATCTAAGTTTTTATTGTTTATGGATTCATTTTATATTTAGAAATAAGCCCACAAAGATTAATTTGTAGAATTACCTTAGCCGAGCGGAAGAAAGATTTCACTTATCTTTGTCATGTACCTAATGGGTATTTAGCATTGGAAAGCATTGGTTGTTGGTTCGAATTTGAACAGATATAACTAGTAATAGTAGGTGAGAAGGTTTAAGTAGGGAGCTGTAGTGATGATAATTATTGCAAACGAGATTATAATAGCGAAAGTTTACTACTCATTATGAGTTTTTAGTTTAAAGCTGTTTCCTCATTAGCATCGTAACAAAAGAATAAATTATCGGCAGCTTGTTCTACTGCTAGCGTAAATAAACAGCTTTGCTGCAGTTGGTATTATAATGAAGATTTCTTTATTATATTTTTTTACTCGTCTTAATGAATATATATGTATATATATTTTTTTTTGTTTGGTTTTTTCTCTTGTTTTCCATTGTTTTTTTTTTTTTTGTTTCTTTTAACACCTACTTTCAGCCTTTCCTACATCCACCGAGGGTTGACTGGTGGACAATGCCATTAGGCATTAAGTTACACCCTTTGTTCCTTTTTGTAAGAGGTGACATAAATAAATAAATAAATAAAAAATAAAATGAAGAGTTCTATACTCCTATCATGTTATTTAAAATCACAAAGAATGTTTGTCACTTTTTTAAACCAAATATTTGGATTGAATATGATTATTGGTCAAAAGTAATTTCTAGCGTACCCTGTGAAATTAAAAATTTTACCTTTAAATCACTATTCTACTAGTTTTTATCTAAGATTCTTTTACTTTTTTTAACAACTAGTCAATGCTCGACTACAATCCCGCCTGAGTTAAGCGCATTAACTTAACAAATAACGTGATGACTATGACAAGTCATATTGACAATAATATTGAAACGTCTGAGATTTTCATTCTATATTTACAGGCCTTAATTTTGAAATTACAGTCAGAAAAGAGGCTTGCAATGGACTTAAAAAAAACAAATAAATCGTCTTAAAAGTAGAAAACATAACATTTTTTTCATAAACGATTTTGGCAAATTATTTCAGTATAAAACCGCACATTTATATATGTATATATATAGCGCTGTAAATGACTCGGACCTTATCGTATAACTTGGTATGTTAGTATTTATGGTCATTTAATATTCAATGTAAATTCCGTAGATTACCTTATAAACTTTATTTAGTCTCAGAGATCTAATAAACGATCGTTGTTCAAGAACTCTCATGGAACATCTGAAAGGAACTTTGTCATTTCGACTTTTCATATAATATTAAGTTTGTATAGTATTAAATTTATGAACGTTTCGAAGCATCTTGACAGTAAATAGTGGCTTTATTGTGTACAATTGACACAGTACAATTGTGGTCTTGTAAGACCTAAAATTTAAAGTTACATTTCACGTGTAAAGATTACAAGTATTATAATTATGAAAGTAAAATAATCCGATATGGTTACAATTCATAATTAGCGTTTAAAGAATAAGAATAATTTCAATAATTAACTTTATTTAGCTTCGTTAGCTCTAATTAGATTTGATTATGTGCTATATTTTTCATTTACAATCCAAATAATGAAAAATAACTCGTAGGGGGAAAAAAGTCTGATGCTACCATATGCAGCATCTTTATACATTTAGCGAATACGTGCGAACTATATCAAAAGTGAGAATGGCCTATTTATATTGTCTGTCTATTGCGCATACTGTCGCGGCCTGCGAACGTTATGAAACTATGGGTATAGACAATACGGTTATTTTTTATAATTTTTCGCGTTGTATTCACACGGGAATACGAGATAAAAGTCAACAAATACGCGATTAATACTTTAAAATAGAATAACTTTATACCTCATCTAAAAATAACAGAGCAATGAAACAGTAACCGAGGACAAGAGAAGATTTCTTAAATCTGCCCGACTAGCAGCATTAATAAATCAATGGTTAGACAAATGATTATTAAAACAATGGAAAGGGGAATATTAAGTTGTCTTTGAATCTCAGAACGTATTTACATAATTCCTGACTTTGTATATTTTACCAATAACTAATAATGTTGTTTGATAACTGCAACAAAAAAGTATAATCACAATATAGCAGTTTTATAATCTCTATAATTTATAGCACAGTTTTCGTATTTATGATTTAAACATTGAACCCCCTTTGGATTAATGTCCCCGTAAGAATCTTCTAGTTCAAGTCGTATGACGAATAATGAATCCAGAAATATATGTGCCATAACTTATATCGTGGCTTGTATACTATGTATTTGTTATGTACCCTATTATTTTACCTGGCGATGTCGAGGACCCTGCTATTTGAGCTAGGACAATCAAAATATATTGGAGACCCCGCTACTGCGGTCGAAGTTCGACCGTAATTTATTTTATGAAAGGCTTACTTCCTATTTTCATTATTAAATGTTTTATTTTCTTCAACAAACGCATTTGTATCACATATTCAAAAGAAAATTTAATTTTCTTCGCTTTTACAGGTAACTATGCTAAATCTCACAATGCCATCTGCATTTTTCCTAAAAGATATCAAAATATAAATAGATGGATAACTAAAACCGGCCTAACGGGCTCCATTTATCCTTGACTAGCAACTGGTCACGGCTAATCTTGTGTGTATTTGGAAACAACTGCAATTTCGTTACGAAAAAAGAAATCAAAGCAGAAGAATAAATTCTTCTGTCTTTCCTATAGAAATTCAATTTACAGGTCAAGTTTAAAGAATTTCCAAAAATCCTGCCTTAATTTACATTATAAAGATTTTTTATCTAACTGCGTTTGTCATTGGGTGAACTTGGGTTAAGCGTTCTTGTATATTAGTGTTACTTACTATTTGTATAATACAGGTATACAAGGTCCTTTGCTTCTGTTGCAATTGTTTTAGTTTCCTTCTTTCCAAGGATTCTAGGTATCTCAAATTTCGACGGTACTCCTTCATAGTATATATTCACTCATATCTGAAGTAGGGCTTTTATGACCCGGCTAGTTATTTTTTTTTCATTTAGATCAGTTTTAGATCATAGTGTACCAGTTAGTAATGAGCGCGACAATTGTTGCCTTTGACAAAGAATATGTAAATGCCTTTACCGTTACAGACGTGAATGGGCAAAAATGTTTGGCTAAATACATGATAAAACTAAAATAAATTTATGACACTATATGTAACATTTTTGTAAGTAAATATTAGTGAAACAGCCTTTGATTTCGGAAATAGTTTAGCTGTTTTGATGATAAACTTGAATATAATGTGAGTCTTGTGGTAACATTCAATATTTTATATAAAGAATTCTATCTAAATATATTTCAAGTAGTAAGACATGAATTACTTGAAGCGTGACGAGAGCGGCCAGTAATAAAATGTAAAAGACATGCGTAAATAATCTGGCGGTATTATACTACGAAACCAAAAATAAAACTGATATTTATTAAAAAAGAAGAATTAATAGTTCTATAAGACTTATGTATACGGTAACGAGTAGCTGGCAGTTGGCAGGTGTCTAGTAATATAAGTGACAATGGGTTCTTGCAATATTTAGAATATTGTTTTTGCTCGCTGCCCGCTAACGTATGTGTATCAATTGATTTCTAACCTCCCGATGTAAATAAATGGAAGTTTTTCCGTGTGTATATGTATCGAGCTGCAGCATCGTAAATCCTAAACGATGGTACGCGTTTTTAAATTTTAAATGTGAATTTGATGACATTGTTTATAATTACAATGCGATTGAAAAAACTCTGTTTAGCTGTTTAAGATGATGTGATTGATCGCATAGGCGATTAACGAATTGTTGAAGTCTTATGGTCAATTTCTACTGGTCTTTTCCAAATTTTGCTGTAAACTACAACGATATTATAATAACATAGTATGACCTGAGAAACCTCTGGAATCAGCAGGATATCAGAATCGGGAGGTTTTTTGTTCAAATTTATAGCATTAATTAAATAAATTTTGTTAAATTTTAATTAATAGCATATATTAATATTTTGAAAAACGTTTACAATCATTTTCTGGTTTACTTTATTCAGGATGATTATTTGGAATATTGTTATTGTTTTTTAAAATTTCACGAGTGACTTAATGAATTCCTTTACTCGGATTTCGGGTTGAAAGATGCAGGATGATCCTGAGAACTGTAAGTTTTAAGCCGTTAGCTGTGCGTCTGAAGTAGTAAGGCGATTATTCATTAGACTTAGAGGATACAATTGCCTTTAACCCTTGAATGGCCCATTACTGAGCACGGGACTCTCCTCAATACTAACGAGGTCTAGCTTACTCCACCACGCAGCTACACTATGGATAGGTGGAGGTGTTAGTGGCCAACCCAAGTGTCGGAAGTTCTTAATCCGCGACATTGTTTACCGACTGTTATTTACTATAATAACCGGGATCGACGGCTTAACGTGCCCTTCAAAGCACGGAAACATATGGTCCAGGTATTGATTGCGCCCGCAGTTGCTTAACTATGTCGATCGCTTAGAATCGATTCGAGCCGCCGAGCTATGAGCGTTTCTTCGATATAATTATATCAGTTATTTTAGAGTCGAATAGAACAATGGTTAATAGGAGTATTATTTTAGTTTCGTTATAGTAGACGATATGGCAATAGAGTAATCGTATTATGTGCAACCAAACTTATTGTAAAATAGTTACTTTGGAATGCGTAAGACCTAACAAAGTTCTACTTTGAATATTATGGCTTACTATAAACGTGCCTAAAATGACTAGTTAGATTAACACTGTTTACGTCATTGACATCTGTTTAAATGAAATGAGTATCGCCTTCACTGTATTATTCAAATGGACCTTGAATAAGTGTCATGTATAAAGTGAATTAACTTTATATTCGGAATACAATCGTGGATAATAACGTCACGATGTCAAGGCAACTTGACTTCATATGGCATCAGGGGGATAAATTCAATCAGTCTAGTCAATTTGCGGTATTCTACCGATGTTTCTTAAATTAGGCCTCGATATGCGTCGCATGTAAGACAGTGTGCAGTGTTGTTCAGCTTTCAAGCACACACACATTAATATACATCGTACGATTTTACCAGCCAATAAGATGTAGCGACGTGGTGGGCTCGGCTCCCCACTACATCTACGGAATGTATGACTCTAGACGGGCTTTAAATAAACCTGTTCAGCGAGTATGACACCCGCATTAGTAAGTTACTTATGAATTTCGAAGGCCATTGTCGAAATATCATTCACGTTCGATTTTTAAATGCACCTTTTTTTTGTTACATTCACATAAATGAATAATGTTGGTAACATAAAATAATTGATTTAAATTAAGTTATGAGTGTTTATTTGCTAGCGATTCAATTTAAATAATAGTAAGTTTCCATTCTGTATACATTTGGTGTGTGGAGCTAAGTAAAATTCCAATAATCACGAAGTCATGATTGAACAAACATACGATTGCGCGTGCGCACTCCGTGTAACACGATCACTCGACGCGGGTGTGGTGTGACGTGTTATATAAATACACCACTTCTAGGTACTCGCCTCACGCCGTAAAATGTACACAAATTCATTCACTGATTATTACTATCGTTCACTTCCACCTACTTGTGTGCACAAAATAATTATAATCCATTCAATACGTCTATTTTACGCAATTTTTTTAACTTTGCCTAGAATAAATTGACGATCTTGAAATATGGTATTTTAAACGTTTTTCTTTCGTCGCAGACAGAACATTTTAAGGGTACTCACGGTGTATATTTTAGTTTAATATCACTACTTTTGAATTAAAAACACCAGACATACAGATCAAATGTAGACAAAATCTTTAAAAAAATAATGAAACTGAATAATGCTACAACAATTGATGATATTATATGTATGTTTAATATTTTTATACTAAACGATGGTGTGAGATGTTTAATAGATAAATATCAATGATTAATATCCATACCATATCATATCAAATTCGATCTCAAAAAAGGAAACTAATTTCTGTGGATGTCTGCTTTCGATACTTAAAATAACAAGATAACTGATGATATGTTTGATCTATTGATAAAGAGTAGTAAGTTATACCATATTCATTTATCTATTAAGTCTTTCCGGCGTGATAACACCACTTATTTATTGTGAATAACTATTTTATTGTTACTTACTTTTAATATCATTGTTCATTGTTGGTTTGATCCGATACTAACCTTAATACTCTCGTTGACAACAGAAAAGGTAGATTGAACTAGATGGTAACAGATAAAGCTCTCAGTAATGCCTTTGTGTTAGTTATGTATGTGGGGGATGGTGACCACTAACCATAATACCACATAATTTTTTTTTTGGTAATTTTATGAATAAAAAATCTGCGTACAAATATCTCAATACGTGCACCTCAGTATCCTATCAAATTGGTGTAAGCCATGTTATACTAATTGTATGTTTATTTTAGTCGTATAGACGATAGTTAAAAGCAATTTGTGAATATCAAACGAAAATTTAAATATTATTCAAAATAAGAATACCATTGTTGTCTGTTAGGTTGATAGAATAATACAATACGCAGTAACATACTTATGAGCTATGTACCTACTCTATTATTCCTACATACTTTTTTTTGGCATTAACTTTTTACGAATTAAATACGTAATATATATTTTTTTTTTTTAAGCGTGGCATCACATATCAACAAAGTTCATGTTATACATATGAATGCCAAAGGTTTAAATTGATATAACAAAAATTAAGAGCCCTCCTTTAAAAGATTGGATGGCATCCCATAAGGATAACATTTTTAATTGATTCGTATTTTAGATTAAGGTCAGATTGGATTAAATATCATGGATATCAATGTAATAATATTTTTTAAACTTTTAAAAATCATTTTTTATTCACGTTAATATAACTTATTAATAATTTAAGACTATATTATTATCGTTACTACAAAAGTTGAACGATGGATGATCAAACACCGACAGAAAATAAAAACATTGTTTTTAAAGTGCAGATTAGTGCTAAGATTTTATGTGTATTTAATTTTATCGGATTATAAAAATGTCGACTGTTGGTATCATAACAATATTCAAACAGAGGTTATGACAGTCAGCTGTTAAAATGTAGCGACCGCCATTAAAATAATGTCGGGTAACTTAAAACTCAAGCGTTTTAGTACTGGATTAATGTTTGAAAATGAAAAGTCCCTTTTGAAATTATTACTGATTTTATTCGCAGGATAACACTCATAAAAGTTTAGACGAATACACCCAAAGTATCGATACATAATTGTTATAAATACTGGAATTAGCTTTGATTTGGAGATTTATAAGTTATGATAGTACCAACAAACTAAAGTAATTATAATGAATTTTACTTCGAACATGTAATCAAATTTATCTATTTGTTATAATCGTACTTAAACAAGTATTTATTTAACATTTTTAAAAGCACGGAAATTAGCTTTACGGTATTGACAACGTAAGTTGATATTATAACCAACAAAGTAAAATAAATTATAATCATCTTTTTTAAGTAGGTATCTGGTAAGTACCTGAAGTAAAAAAATCTACATCGTCTTAATGACCTCAAATCGTACATACTCAACTATACCAATTAAAATGATCTGGAAACTTCGAAACCGTTTTGTCAATGAAAGGGACGAGCGTCGAAATGATAAATTTCAATCTATGTTAGGAAAGACGAGTCAATGAACTTGTAGCCCAATTCTAGCTAAGTGACCCTAGGAAAACTTTCGGGTTTGATATTTTAACGGAACAGATTTATTTGACACAAATATTCTTGAATAATAATTATGAGTGCGGGAATACGGAGTAAGTAGAAATAAAAACATTAGTTAGTTTTATCAGACAATTCCAAGGAAAAAAATATTTTGTGTAGTACTATTATGTATTACATAGTTTCTCTATGGTATTACTATTATATATTTTTGTGTATCTGTATTAAATACTATTTAATGAATCAATAATTGATTATAGCAAAACATATTATTATGATTTATTTCTGGTGTCTATTTAATGCATTCAATGTTGACATTCTACATATTATTTTTTAGCGGGAATCGATAAACCGAGTAATTATTATAGTGAATATTTGCCTGTTCAGAACAAAAACAATTCAATATAAATTGTTTAGTAAGTTTCTAAAACATATTGCCAAGAATTTTTGTATAATTTAAGGTTATTAATTACTACTGTTCTCTTGTCGGCAGGTGCTTTAAAAAACAACTGCAAAGAGGGCGACTTAGTTCAGCGATGTTCGATAGCGCTTCCCGTTCTGAGTTCCCCAGAGATTTCATTTGCTCTTACCCACGAGGAGTTAGACAAGAGTTGCATGTAAGTATACTTTATTTAGTGTACATTTACACGTCATGGTTATTTACTTATGTGCTGAGGAGTTTCTTTCGCTGTTTCTACTCTTTATAAGGCACCTTTCCGAAACGGTGGTAGATGCAAAATATTTGACGTTTCATAAGTGTATTTATAAATACCTACATGAAATAAATAATTTGAGTTTGAGTTTATCATTAAGTCTAATGGTATTGTCTACCAGTAAACCCTGGATGGATGTGGAAATATTTAATGGTAGGTAAAACATGAAGAAATATTACGTGTCTACAAAAAGATAATCAATGTGTTTTTTCATATTATAACTAAATGATACATAAATATAAAATATATCTTTGTATAATATATATCTATAATTCTCTTTGTGTGTATGTCACTGACCTTCTTAACAGTTGGACTGATCTTGATGATATTTTTTGTGTTTTTTAGTAGATTCGAGAATGGTTCGATCCGGCAGAAAGTGTTTTTTTATGTTGTGGGATAACTGTCGAAAACGCTAGTATATACCTATATTATAAACGGTGTATTATATAACATATATACATATATAACACATATAATATCACACATATGTCACTCGCAAACCCAAAGTGCCATGCTCGAGATATTGATATGCCCTCGATGGTTTAAGGTTTCAAATTGGACCGTGTTTAATACATGGTCCTTGTCAAATTAGTTCGCTATAGGCGAGCCACCTGATCCTAAGTGGCTCAGGTCTCATGGATATCAATAACGTTAAATATATAAATTATGCGTTATCGGCCTAAAAAGACGAGAGATATTACTGGCTCGCAACCTCCCAGCAAACCCGACGATGTCGTTTAGCTTCTTGCTCAAGCAAACTTAATGAAAACATAATAATATTGACTATATAACAGAATATTAATGACTATAATAATACAGACTTTAACTAAACCCTACCGCGCCAAGCATGAGTCCCGATTTGTGTCGCCCCTGATAGTGCGGTCAAAAATAGTCAACATAGGTTGTTAAAACGAAGTTTATCTAATGCCTGTTAGTAGTAGTAATTAATAGATAGTTTAAGTAAGTTGGCGCCAATGTCTTTTATCATTAATATGAATCCAAGGTGAGCTGGAGTAGTCGCATAACATAATATATAACTTTTGTATTTCGTAAGCCATTCTTAGATAACTATATCGTAAGTGGCTGCGGTATACTTTTTTAGCTACATCTGTCGCAGTTTTACAATTTATTGTGGCTGTCTCTATGCCCGTTTTTAATTGCATCAGTTTGTGGATATACAATGTACTTTTGTAGTGGAATTTTGTACATTGGCACTGCTTATTTCCAAAAGAAATCTCTTTCAGCAGTCCTAGGCACGGAAATTTTATTTTTTGTTATGACTTGATTTTTCTTCCTTCTTTTGATGTATTTGAAGTTATATTATGAATTTTAAAATGTTTTAAAATCAATAGCTTTAGAAAAGATTGAAACGCAATAAGAAATATCATGAATTAAGACGGAAGGATCAGAAGATGCGATTTTTGTTATTCCTTCTCCTCCAAGACCTCCATTATCTGTGAATTAAGTGCGCTGACCTGAAAACAACGGGCTGACCTAAAGGGTCAATCGTTTGCTTTTCTGTATTAGGTAGATAGGTGTGAAAAGTATTACGTGTTTAAATCGGTACTTGGGAACAATATGTGATGTAGCTTAAGACAACAAAAATTTTGGCACCGACTTCACTGACAGAATATAAATCAATTAAATAGTGTTACTTAATATACATATTTCAGTGTTACTTCAATCAGAACCTTCAAATTGATATATATCTGGATTTAGTGTAAAAATAAATGATCTACTTTAATTTGCTTTTAGCGTCTGCGCTGCTTTTATTATTGAGTTCCCATTTACCTACCATTCGTTACCTTAAATTGAATCGCTACGAAAGAAATTCTCCTAAAAGGAGTCACCAATTTATAAAATTTTGAAGTTTAAAAATTCGCCCAGTTTCCGCCTTATTAAATAAATTACACGTAAGTTTTATTTATTTAGCAACCTAAAAGTCTTTACATTATTAAGTTACTGTTAGTAATAGTTGTCTGTTTTATTGTGTATTTGGTATCTACTGTTAGGCATCTCTTAATGAGTTTGCTTAAAATTGCTTCCTCTAGACACTATAAATACCATAACATATCTCGTACGTTTATTTTTATTGTTCTAGCCCTGTAAATTTGTGACATTGTATCTGGCAACACTACTAACTACGTGAATGCACTGGCAGGGCGCCAATTAGGGGCGCTTGTGACTTACAAGATAGTACAAATGTTGATTATTTTCGCCGAAACAAAATACAACCGTATATTGTGTTTACACTATTTGTCCAACTAGTTAGTGTAATACTGGACTTGGACGTTGGACTAATTAAACTTTGGTCTTTAGTTTTGCCGGTTCAGAAATAGTCTGTCATTCACATTTCTACAACTAAAAATTATTACCATCATTTGATTAAAATCAATACTGTGAATTTTAGTAGTAGTTCAAGTAGTTAGTCTCCAAGAATAAGCTAAAAGTTCATCGTAATATACATTTAAAGGATTGTGACACTACTTCTGGTTATTTTTGGTACTAAAAAGAATCAAGGTCCCGTTTCATGAAGTAGTTACTTTCGAAAGTTCAACAACAGTTTAAGCTGTTTCAGTTTCACAAGTTAGCAGAACCTAAAAGTTTCTGTTTTGCCAGCTTCGGAGCAGTACCGCGCAGTGTGAGAGAAACTTCTGTAGAAACACCACGCACGCTGGTTCATCTTAATTTAGCGTTCTTGTTTGCGGCAAATAGTAATTTGGAGCTAGTTGTCCGACTGACTAACTCCACTCTGATTTGGGTTAGGATGTGTGCGAAACACTTTGATCTACGATGAAATGTTCATAACAAGATACGGCATTATGTACTCTATTATATTACGTGAAAATAAAATAAAAACGTACTTTTCAACAAAAGAAATAAGCTTCTTTATAAATATATTGTTTGTTTTTATCTTTTCAATACCTTCTAATACGTCTGTATTACTACCATTATATTATTTTAATCGGAAAGTAATCACTTAATACACCTGTTTTTGTAGACTAACCTAACGTTGAATAGGTACGTTTAAAGTTTCGATTCGATGGACTTTGGCTGATATCCATGGAATATTTCAAATGTTGAATCCTTTTTTACCAATATATACATATCACGCTTGTATACGATCTGTGCTGTTAATTTTTTATAGATACAGATAGTACAGTCGTATTTTTGTTGTAGTCGTCAAAGACAGATTTTTTTTTAATAAATTAAAGACATGTTGTAAAACAGTGTATTTTATTTGACTTATTGTAAATAAATTTTTATCACATTAAATGGTCTTACTTTACAGTGTGCGTAACATACTCGTAATTTATCTACGTTCAGGTGATAATAATAATAGGGAAAGAAATACTAAAGTTATAAAAAATTTAATTCTATTTATTAAAGCAGTACCTTTTAAATTTGATACCGAAATAAACAATGTATTGGATTACCGGCAGAGCAGTTTTTATCTCTTAAATTACGGGCTCCCTAGAGATATTTGGGGATTAACGCGACCGCTGTGGGAAGTTGCTAATATTCAGATTTTCACCTAACCAAATTTTGTTTCAGGGAGTTACGCCTTGGAATACAATGCGTTGATAACTACACTGAAGTTTGTATGGAGAAGGAGGAACGAGTTCTG
>DWJN01000747.1:0-21376 GCA_018248895.1 Carystus phorcus
GACATTTATCTTAGTTACGACTTACGAATGTAGCGAGCGAAACAAAGCTTGTTACTGAGCACATAATGATATCATATAATCATAAGATAACATTACGAAATTAATATGTTTAATACCTACGCTTTAAATTATCTCGATAACGCTTCAATGAGAAAAACCAACGTAAAAGATTATCATAAAACAGATTATAACACATTTAAATAAAGTTTTAAATAATTTATTTTAAAAATTCCGCTGCCATTGCTGGTTGAAAACCCCACATTAGGATTCTCCGTGTCGTGGGTGCCATGGACAAGAGGAGAACAGAGAGGAGAGCGAGAACAGAAATTTAAACTCAATAATAAAACTTCTGCCGCATTGGGAACTGAACCCAGGACCTTCAAACGGCGGCGGTCCGGCGTCCGCGGCGTGGTGACGATTACGCCACATCGAATAAAATGATTACTCAAACTTATATTAAATGTTAAAGACATACACAATACATTATTAATTGCTACATTATAAACATATTTTGTCTGTGCTATTGCCGCATATTGCCATTTTAAATATTTAATGAAATTGAATTACACATTTTATTACCTACTTACACATGAAACACGAAAAAATGTCTTGTGATGCTTTTGGCGAGTGTCAATTTGAATGCAATTTTTTTTTAAGACACTTTGCGGTCCAAATCAACATGACACATGACAAACAGGTTTATAAAGAATCTAGTTTCTACAAGAAACCCTGAATTCAGTTTAATAATAGTCTCCTTACCTATGACTACCGTCACTCAGTCCATCGACGATATTATAGCCATACGATTGAGAAGTTTTTTGGAAACGACAGAAAGTAATATTTTTGGATGTGTGCAGAATGTTGCAGTACAGATGCAATTTATTTGCGCTAGTGTCGTGAATATAACCAACGTCCAAGCGTTCCGCTGAAAGAAAGTAGAGCTCGTTTTAACAATTCTTTTATTCAATACAGTCGTAAGATTTGAACAACATGAACAGTAAAATAATTTGAAAGTGTACAAATATATTTTTATTTAAATTTGTCAGATACAAACGGGCCAAAATCCCTTGATGGTAATCGTTCATCGTCGCTTTTACCTCAGTCATTGCCAAGACCAGTTAGTTTAAGTTGCGTGAATATTGGCTGGTAAAGAATGCATTAAGCATTAACTCACCGTTTATACCCGATATTTTTATCGTGGTCAATAATGATTAAATAAAAATATATTTATATTTCGTTCTTACCTCGTTATCAGCTAGTTACAATGTTACAAATTAACTATGCCGGAATTATTCATAACAAACTACAATTGTACCTATATTTTACTGAACAATAGACATACAGTGAGTAGGTATGAGGACCCGAAATAAAAAGATAAAGTTATATTTTCAAAACCAAATAATGCCCTAATTATACCTACTAAGCTTAATTTCATTACTACGACATAGTACTTATTCTATGACAACTAATACAAAACTCACTTTCAACAGCCACTCTTCTGGATACTGGCAATTCCGATACTTGACCGGGCAACCCTAGGAGGACATTCCAGTTCCCTTGGACCGCCCGCGTAGTTTTATCCAACACCACGTTACAATGACCAGGCACTAAGGAACTGTCAGAAAATGGCTTCGCTACTATACAATACGAGTTCTCTAAGGAAGTTAATTCTATTTTAGTCTGCGTTTGTCCATCCTGTATGGATATAGGATCTCCAGAATACGATGGCACCTTTGCTAAAAAAAATTAAAAAGTACCTACAATAAATATTATTTGTTAAACATAATAAATATAAATCTCTTTAATGTAGGTATATCCTACGGAAATCAACGATACAGGAGACTTGTTCAAATCAACCGCGAAATACTAACTAAGAAGTCCAAATTTTTGGATAAATCATTTATTTAAGTATTTATTTATAAAATGTAAGTATAATAAAAATTCTTTCTCTGTTCATTTTTACAGATATTTTGGTATTTTAATTAATACGAGCATAGTTAGTTATCGGATTAATTTGAAATTATTGTAACTTTATTGTGGTTTTTTAATTATTTATTTATTTAAACAACAACCTCAACTTTATTGTACGCCTCCACCAAAGATTTATTCTGTCTCACGCTATGCTAGTTAGCTCCAGTTTTGACCGGTTGTTCTCGTAATTTCGTCCTTCCAACATTTTATCAGTCATATAGATAATAATATTTAATAAACCAAAAATTTGATGAAGATTTCGATTACGTAAAAAATTAAGTACAGATTATTTATTTATCAAGATAAAGAAATCGTTAATTAAAGATTGATAATAATTATCACGCAATTTATTGTTAATTGTGTATCTGTAGATTAACTACAATGTAACGTGGCTGACTAACTATGTTATGAATTTCATAATTCATAAGGGAAGAAATGCAACACTGGGGCGTCATTGTCATCATTGATCTGGTTTGAAATTAGTAACTTCAAGTGAAACGTTTTAGGAACATTTCACCGTTAATTTGAAGTTCGGTAATTTATGATCTGAATGGTTATCACATGTGGCACCTTTATTGAAGTATGGGTTACATAAAGATTAGGTGATTATTACATAGTACTACTAAGTATATAGCTTACTGTTAATCGTTTACTTTGATGGATCATCTCCTTACTTACATCTCGTACTAAATTTCACTTTAAAAGCAATCACTTTATCTGTACCTTACAAATAAATACAGAGTGGATTGCTTCAAGTACCTACCTATGATAAAACTGCGTCCGAAATATCACCAATGGCGTGAAAATCACCATTTCGATGTAGAGAGAATGTAGATAATATTAAACTTAAAATTCTGCAAATAATATTTGAATAATCAACAGAATCCTGCAGGACTGTTGGGATTGAAGAAAAACAAAGTCCATGAAACTAAAAGAAGACTTGTTGATATATTTTATTTACACATGAAGTTTTTCTTATTGTACGAATTCGTTTTCCTGCTTCGACCAACCCTAAAAATTGTTATTTTAATTCACTGAACAAAGGTACTAGTTAATGTTTTCAAATATTAAGTAAATATTTACCTACTCTAAATTTCCGGTCAGCAAGACATTGCAAAGTAAATAAAAGTATCATGTCTCTGAATTTCCGGTCAGCAAGACATTGCAAAGTAAATAAAAGTTTAAAATCATATAAATCCTTTTACATTTACAAGACAATTGTATGAGAGTAGAAGAACATGTTGAATAGTGATCAATACGTTTAAATCAACGTTGTCTATCATCCGTTTGTCTATCGATGAGTTATCGATACTTTCGAGAAATCGAAAACTAGTCATACTAACGATAATATTGTGACGTCACAATACTATTGTTACTATCTATGACTACACAATAGGTATATACACCGATAATATTGTGACGTCACAATACTATCGATAGTCTTATCGACCTATTGACCTATCGATAGTATGACTAATTTTCAAGGTCAACTACCATTACATCAACTATCAATAGTCAGACATCATGACGACCCGCGTGGCGTAATGGTCACCACGCCGGACCGCCGTTAGAAAGGTCCTGGGTTCTATCCCAGCGAGCGGAAATTTGAATGATAAGTTAAAATTTCTGTCCCCGGCCTGGGTGTGTGTAAATGTCTTTGAGTGTTGTATTCTAGTGTGAGATAGCCCCACACATAGGAGTGTGTGGCGCTATATATTTATTATTATCATAAGTTTAATCGTTTTAGTGGTAGCCATAAATAAGAGAAACAACTAAAAGTACATTTTACCTTGAACATACACTGCTGTCCAGCCAGTAATGGAGTGATTACCCCGTGAGGCGGTGAGGCGCCATCTTCCCTCGTCCTCCTTGTTCACATTGCGCACTCTCACTCCGCATTTGTCAGTCCAACTCTCAAACCTTCAAATATAAATCGACTTTATATTTACTAAATAGATAATTACTCATATGTATTTAATGTTTTGTCATGATTTATGTGTAAGAAAGTAGGTTTGATATATTTCTCTCTTCCTAATTACATCCAAAATTGAAATACACTTATACTATACAGAACTGTTTGTGGCCTATTTAAAATATTCCTGCAAGGAGTAATAGCATTTATTTATAAGATATGTTTTTAATTTATTTATAAAAACCGGTAGAGATTGTTCAGGTTGTATATTTTCTGGAGGTCTATTAAATATTTTTATACTCATTGAGAATGGTCTCGAGTCTTATAGCGCCATGTTAGATTTTGGTAAAGCAAGTTTGTTCCCGTGGCGGCGTCTGCTATATCTGTTAACGTTTTGTGGGGTTGTGGATGTGAAAAGATGATTATGTTGTTTCACAAATTTACTAGTCTCCAATATATACATACATGTCAGGGTTAAGATATTTAGATCTTGAAAGTGGTTTCTGCAGGTTTCCCTTTGGTCAATATTTACTAGTATACGAATACATTTCTTTTGGAGAGTAAAAAGTTTACTGCTATCCGTACTATTTCCCCACAGTAATATTCCGTATTGTAGCCACGCATGGGCGTAGGCATAATAGGCGATTTTGGCTGTTTTTTGGTTAGTAGACTTTTTGAGTTCATTGAGGGCATACGTGAATCTAGCGAGTTTTTTTGAAATAATTTGAATATGTGTTTTCCAATTTAAGTTTGAATTATACGAGAGTATTCTTATTTCACAGAATTTAGAACTTTGAAACAAAGAGATAATCCATCTTGTTTTGTTTAAAGGAAACAATATATGCCTTGTACCTTAGTTCTAAAATTTGATAAAATGCATTAGTATTATGGTTACGAAATATGAGGAATTAGAATTAAAAAACCTAGTACTAGAAATTCATAAACGGTTTAACAGATTTAATTATTATATTTTACGAAAAAACTCTTTATAAGTCCGGATGGAACTCGTGTAGGGTAGGGCTCTGTACCGCAAATGTATCCAGAATAATTTTCTGTGAAATTAAGGAATTGATCCAATTAAGCATCCACCAAATTCTATTTTAACCACATACAATGTCACTTAATATTTACTTTTTGATTATTCATGCGTACCTATTATCAACAAGTTACTCCATTCAAGTTATCAATGCCAGAAATGTAGTTATAAGGAAACAGAATGAAATTCAAGGAATCGAATGCGAAGAGGGCTTGAGTAAGGTCCCTGCGGTATGAACGCGGTGCGCGCGCACGAGTTGTGGGCGTGGTCTCGTAACGAGTTGTAATAAGATGGCCAGCAGCGATGGCCCGCGTGTGCCATTAACGCAGCGGAATCTTGTATTTTTTAGTCATTTCTTGGAAGTAAATTATTCATAAAAACAAGTGAACGTAGATGCGCAGATTTAAATTAATTTTCACTACAAGGAAATATTTTTTTATGTTGGCCTTTAAATTATTATGTACGTACAAGGGATAATATGAATTATGTTTTTATTCAATTTGATAATCATAATCTATACTAATAATTTTATATATACTAAATGTATTACTTGTCGTATTTCGCCGAATATAATTATCCTCATGCTAAAAGAATCAATATGACATAGATGACCTCTAGAAAAGTCCAGAATTACCAATTTCGTTTCAATAGATCTGCAACACCTTATTTATTAGGACAAACTACGCTACTAAATTTTCATTCACGTCATTCACATAAAATATTTGATTGACCTCAATACAGACATAATACTCTACGTTTCTTACATTAATAACAATATGAACAGGATATATTACGAAGTTAATTTAGAATTATAGCGGCTCATCTATTTGCATAACAAGTAGTGGTATAATATAGCAACAATAATGGCGATAAGGCCAATTAACAGCAGTGCCACAATTCCTGCTCGTATGTCATTTCCTTGTTGCTAATTAAAATTGCCGATGCTCATCCTTTCCTATAACTGGTGCGTTATTGTGTGTACAACACAACAACATTTGTATACACACATATAAATACTAATAATAATAAATATAATAAACACTACTGTGTACAACGCATTCACAGTAAGCGTGTACGATCGAAAGCGGACACGCAATGACTAGAGTACAATTAGCTAGACAAAGAACTCATCGTAAATAACGAAAACATCAAAAGGAAATATCTCGCAGTAAAAACTAATAATTTCTTTCATCATATCTAACAATAACTGAAAATAATTTCACACTGAATTACAGATAATGTGCTGTTTGAAAGTTTACATCATACCTGAATGAAAATACTAAAAACTGAAGATATATTTGAAATCAATCTAAACATATACATACATAATAAAATGAATAGTTATAATACGCATAATTAATTTTTAGAAATGCGAACAAGAAATACTGTTTGGAGTGTACTTAGAAAGAAAACACTAACTATAAATAGCTGCGGAAACACTCGAACACAAAAGGCCGAAAATAAACCTTTTCCAGAGCCGACACACCGTGGGTATCAATTACCAGTTCAAAAATACGTCCGGAAGGGATCACCACCAAACGCCTCGGTTAATTCCCTTGACAATAACGAGTAGACTAAATATGGACTACCATATGTCTCTCAGGATCGTTTCTAAAGCTGTAAACAATGATGGACAGACATGACAGGACGTAGATATAAACAGAAATGAAGAGGTGATGTTTAAAAATAAATTACTACCTGCCTGCCTTCCTGCCATTTTGGATATTAGAGGCACCTACTAATCCAAAAAGCTAGACAATAAAGATTTATACATAAAATTTAAATAAGAAAAGTATGCGAAAGCTTGCCGTAATAAATGCAATCAGTCATCTAATGACAGGCTACACCAAGACGTGACAATGTAATAACGCGACGTGCCTTATTACACGGGATCTCCATCACAAAACCGCAAACTTGTTGTTGCGGGACAAAAAATATACTGCATTAAAATCTACCAACAGCCTTGAAAGTTGATAAGGTCTATGAATCATAATGGAAGTGCTAGCAGATTGTGGTGGGTAAGTTGATTAGTTTCTTTGGTTGTTTATCCATCGGAGTAACCTCATATAAACCAATAGTATAAAAAATATTTGTAAAAGGTCAATGTGACAAAGAAAATGGAGAATGGAAAGTTTGAAGAACTTTACGTTAAGTAGGTACAAAGCTATAAAAACCTGTCGAAGAAGTTAGAAATGAATATTTAACTGGAACAGCAATTCAAAAAAGCAACGCTAACTATTGTAATGTAAACAATACACGTCACAACTAGCTCTTTAAGCATTTGTTGAAAATGAACAATAACGTGAGTGTCACAAAGTCCATAATTATGTTTATTGAATAAATGAAGAGAAAAAAATGATTCGGAGTCACGCTCGAAAGCATACGATAACAGGAAAGGGTCTGTGAAGCACTGACTACTATGTATTCTCATCAATAAATGAAAGCGTAGGACAATATGAAAATGAAGAAAGCGTAAAAGTAAAAAGCTATTTGGATATGAATTATCTTGTGGTAATATCGTCTAGAACTAATATATCCGTGTATATTTAGTAATCGCCAATTGTATCGGTTACGTTTGTTTTATGAACATTTTTCTTATTCCCGAACGAACAATCCTTCAAATGTGAAAAATATCTAAATGAAAGGTCTATTCAACTACAACCACTTTGTTTTAATGCACAGTTATTAACGAGGAGCCAGTAATGGGTGTACGATGTTTTACATACGGATTTATCTACGGAAAGTACACTATAGCGAGGCTTCCTAAGAGTACTTCCTGGAATACGAAATAAGGTGAAACTCAAGATACGAACAAATGCAGAGATCTGACCGCTTTTCGTGAATCCGTGCATCATGCACTCAATAATGAGCGAAAGAAAATTTTTACTTCTGACATCAAAATTACACTTTGATAATAGAACAATGATACATCCTGACATCATATACATTCATCGAAGGTGAAAGTCCTTGCTCTTTCAGGCTTACTAGACCTACACGTCGCGTGCGGATTTATTAGATAAGATACCATAATAATTTGGATATTCACTCTCTCCGGTCTATTATCGATTTAATTTTGCGGCACCATTGATTCCGTGAGGAGATAAATCATACTACAGAAAGGTTGAAAATACGGAATAGAGTAGTGGAAAATTGGCATTTTTTAAACAAATTATAGTCTATTTTTGTATAATACGCTATCACTAATAGGCGATAAAATTAAACCGAAAATGAAGAAACTCGACCTAATAAACACGATAATAATTACAGTTAGTGCATAGTTCGTACAGAACATTCATCCTACATCACAAAGGGATGCAGAGCTGATTTGAAAAGGTATTGTGTTAACGATCAAGTTGGATGACCGCCCCGACGTTCACAGACTAGAGGGTAACGCACCCCTCAAGTTCACAGTCAGCGTCGGGGTTGGTTCAGAGACATGGCTACACTCACATAAAACCCAGCTGTACAATATAAGGAAGCGAATCAATTTTGCACAAAATTTAAACCAATTTCATTCTCACGTATTTATCTATAAATCGATACCATAGAACAACGTATAAGATAATATTGCTGTGATTAATACTGTATTAACGTACAATGGGAAACAAAAATTTGTACTAAACATGTTTCGTTTTGTAAATCATTTAAAATAGAATCAATGGATACTTACTTGTTTATAAAGATTCCGAGGATACAACGGCAAACTCACTAGAAAATACAGTCAATAAAGGAAATCCACTCTAAACACACGACACATCAAAAAAACCAACGACCAGTTTCTTACTCATCGACCGTAAACAAAACGAAATCAGACTTCGGCAATAAATTCGATAGTCAGATTCGTGATTGCAACTGTTGACATATTGCACCAAATATTGCTTTAGCTCTATCGGTAGAGGTTGGGAGAGGGTTTTCTGTTTATCGATCGTCACTTACATTTCCCGTTTCAAGTTTCGTTCTATCAACAGGGATTAAAACGTTTATTTATTTCGAAGACAAAATGTAATATGTGTTAAATTTAATTTATATATTCTCGTTTAGATTGTACGTGAGGCTACGATCAGCTGTTTTGTGCGCGGCGTAGGTACGCTGTGTGCGAACGAGCGCATATGCCGCGCGCGACTGACTGGCTGGCGCGGAGGTGCCGGCCGGCAGAGGAGCCTCGCAAGCAGCCCGTTACCTCCACTCGTACTACGAGTACACGTAAACAAACAACTCGTATTTTGGCTCGTAACGTCAACTGACAACTTTAAATTTTTCGATACCAAGAGCGCCTCAATTGAATTTTTAAATAATACATTTTTATCCAGGTGTAGCGTGTGATAATTTGAAAGTAAATATGGATTTATATTTTAATTTAAATTTTACTTTATCGATCGCCGTTGAAGGATTATCATCTTTATCGAAAACACTACTAAGCGCAATGACTACATTTTGTGTTGCTATTAGTAGTCCTCAAATAAGAAAACTATTTTATACTACATACATAATATGTAGGTACATCTCAAATTATTGATACGACATAACTTTGTTCAGACGACGTATAATTGGGCGTTGATTCTAGGAGCAATTTTTTAAGTAATTGGTTGGGTCTACTATAAATGTGTTGTAGTTTATGTCTTCCTGTTCAAACCAAGAAATGTACCGTTTATTGTCTGTGAACAACAAAATCGATCCTATTGTGCAAATAAGCATCTGCAAGCCATTCTATTCAAAGTGTGACCTTTGTACATCTCTTTCGCTCCAAACACGTGCAGTTGCAAAATATCTCAGAAGGTAGCTTTTATCGTAAGAAACGCTGACATTTTGCTGCAAAATTGAAACTTGAGATAGGGAGGGATGAATTAGGTCATTATGTTTCTCACAGCAACATAGTTCTATAACATATAGGTACTACATCTTTATAAAACATGTAGAATACTAATAAATTAAAAAAAAAAAAAAACAAATTAACCTGTAACATGAGAAGTGAGTGATAGTTTGATACTAATAAAAAAGATGCGACGACACTTAAAACGTGGGAAAAGTGTGTGGGTTAAGTTGAGAAGACCGCACGAACGTCGCGATGAAGTTTTATTATCAGTACCCACGTAAATTGATACAAATCCCACTAAGTTGCATGATCTTATGTCATAATAATTATGCATTCGATAAAATAATGTGAGCGATTGCTTGTTGATGACCAGCGAAAAATATTTTTACTCATCGAGTATACACATTAAAAATGATACGATCTACATGAAACAAAGTACATCGTATTTTTAATGAGGCGGAACAATAATTAATGGCGAGAAAACGTGACTACATTAGTTTATGCGCTCATATTGGAGTTATTTAACCAATCTACTGATATCGTTTGTATACCCAAGAATAATAGATAAATTACACCAGAAAATTTTATACAAAATATTTCCTCTGATAATATCAAAATGTTCAGACATTAGGCAGTATCAACCGGAGTTTGAGATCGTTAATCCATGAAACACTAAAATAAGTCTGGGATCCATATACATCGTTCAATTCATCAACGGCTATTATCTCACAAGCATTAACCTACATCCGATACGTGTAGCGTAACTCGCAACAGATTGCGCACGAAACCAAAACGAAATCAGCACACCGTGAGCCGGCACTAACGCATTACAATTTGCTGTTGAAATCGAAAGTTGTAAATTTTCTAATGACAATAATGGAAATTCAGTAGCTCTTATATGTTTGCGTATAAGGTTTAACGCCCGAAATCACATGTGGTACAATGATGTAATCAAAGTAAATTTTGCTATGGTTGACTAATAATGCGCTAGTAGAACTGCCTACATACTATTACCATTTGTCAGAAGTACTCGAAAATTTGTGCCAAATGTTTTGTTCATAACTGACTCCACTTACAAAAGCGGATTCAAATTTTAATTTGAAGTATAAAATTAACAAGTGCACAATTATGTTGGAGTACGAAAATATAAGTTAGATTTGTTTTTGAGATATAAGGTTGCTAACAGTACATTTACCGCATATGGAAATAAATTGTAAGCTAATGCAGACAGTGAAGATAAGTGTAAAACAAACATAACATCAGAGTTTTCTTCGTTAAATATACGATAGAGCTGCACTTCTATATTTTGTTTTAATAAAACTAGGAATTTGAGTAGTCTAGACTAAGTCTAGACCCCGTCTGGCTCATGACGCAGTTCATGACTCTGTGGACAAATCGATAACAATGTCTAGGAAGAGTCAGTGACATTAATCCTGAGAGCTTTCACCGAACTTGAACGATCTGTAGTTGTTTGACGCACGACTTTCAATTTCGCTCAGAGACGAGATTTATTGAGTAACTTATAAATAATACATAGTACCAAACCCTTCATCTTTTAGATGAAGTTTATTTACAGAACGTTTTCACAAATCAATATGTAACGGAAAGCTTATGGAAGATGACGAATAAGATGGAAGAAATCTTGTACCACGGCTATAAACCATACAAATGTTATAGGTACACTGACATACGAGGTGAAAATTTGCTTGTAAAAGGCAAACAGACAACTTCTATGTGATGTATGATTCAACTTATGGTCGTACGCTTGCCTTGGAATCTTATATAAGTTTGTTATAATTGCTTTCCGCGTACCATTATGGTCAAATCGGAAACGAACCTGGCATTTGATACAATACATCACAAATCCGGTTGAGTACTAATTAATCGCATAGATTGCCTTTCCGGGGATAATGATCGATTTATGTAACTACTACTTTATTATCTTCAGAAACCTTTTACGTCTTTGTTATTTGTTTACCTTTTGTTTTTTAAGCAGCGCCAATAAGTTTATCAGAAAATATTTATTTCCATAACGGGTAGAATTAAGAGTCTAGACAGTTTTACTGTGTTATTCAGTTTTCCCCCAAAGAAATGAATCATGAACAATACATTATTCTTTCTAAGAGTATTTATACCCTAATAAGTATTTTGTTATCAACGAACAATATAATAAATGCAATAAGAAATAAGATGTGAATTTGTCTCGAAATATAGCACAGTCGAAAAATCGTCTAAAATGTGATATTAAATTAAAATACCAGCGGTCTATGGCTTATGATAATATGTATTATGGTGATTCATAGTAACGATAAAATTTGTTAGGTTGCGTTCTAAATAGAACATCATTAAATTCTAAATTACAACCACCATTTGATGTTACAGAATATTCTCTGCCAGCCAGTAATATCTACAGAATGGTGATTCAATTTATGTATGACAGAAAAATTGCTTTTGTCTGAATTGAAGTGTTTTTCATTTTGTTTTCTTGCACCGCTCAGACGCCTGGTCATGACAATAACCTCTCGCCTTCCCGTTAACTGGTTCTTCCGCCAATGAACTGACCTCTGCTCGACACATCATTACTTCGTTAGACTGCTTCATATCAAGATCACATAATTGTATTTTAATTTCTTTGACACTTTGTGACGCAACAATTATCTATCTAGTGTAATATTTTTTTAATGTCAATTGCTATCATTCTCGTCGGATTACGGAATCTAAAACGAATGTTAACAAAAAAATAATATTCCGCAAGGTAATTAGCTCATGTGAAAATATGAAAGTAATTTCAATTATTGTAATCCTAATAACAAAAACACGACTTATCAAGTAAATATTTTTTATAAATCGTGTAATACCATTATCTGATAGCATATTAATTTTATGAACCAGTCTAGACATAACAAACAACAGTTTTACAACATTTACGGATTTAATTTGTGCGATTCATAATTATTTTTAATTTTATGGTTCTATTCTACTCGTATTTATAACGTGTTAATATGAGCATTAAATATGATGACAATCGAATGAAAATAAGTTATTAAACATTTTATTGTTTTATTTTCATTGACATAATTTCTACTTTTGTTTATAATATTTTCATCTTTTATCAAGTGTGGTATTGTAAAGATATATTGCTAGTGTTCTTTCAGTACACAGTAAGTCTTTTTAGCCGTATAGTTGTTAATGATGAATCATCACAATACGTTATCAGCAACGTCGGTTGTCTTGTACGAGATATCGTTGTATCGTAATTAGTGTGTGATAGCTAACACAAAAGCTAGGTTTATGGGCCAACCGTTGAGTGGTTCGTTGTGTGGTATTGTGTAATTTATAATCACACACGTCTATCGTGCATCACGGTGCATAACGGAGAACTAGCAAAGGGAACGCGGCTCAATTTATGATTAACGTAACTAACATATTAGAAACGATTCGATCCACAGAGTTAAGGAACTGCGGTCGGTACCTGGATGGGTGACCGCTAGTAGCAAAAAAATCTTGAGCATTACCGTGCTTCGGAGGGCACGTTAAGCCGTCGGTCCCAATTGGAAGTTAACCATTCCACCACTGTAGACCTCTTCAGTGATGAGAAGAGACCCGTGCTCAGTAGTGGGCCATTGATAGGTGGAAAGCAATATAATTCATATCTGACGATCTGTTTAACGCAACTGTTGCAACACCGGACTGAACTAAGATTCCCAGCGACATACAATTAAATGATGGTTTTAAGTTTCATTTATCTATCTGGGTATTTGTATTGTTGTCACTCTACTTTATATGATATGCGTAGAATTTTTGGAGTTACTTTATAAATGTCACGTTGACATTTAGAGGGTAATATATCATACGCATTACAAAATATTTTCATATCGATCTGATCAATTTCCTCCGAGACCGGCACCGACGTTAACCGAGGTAATCGTATGAAAATTACACATGACAGACTTAAGTCGCGAAAGGTGCAACACAACATTATACTTACAAAGTCATAAAATTGATTAGATACGTAATTTTATTTCACACAAATTGTATGGCTTCTACGTGATTCTATAGTTGAGTTCAATGAAAAACAGAAACTATAGCTATCGCACAGAAATCTTTGAAATGAACAAATGTTTAAAAGTAACTAGCTATATAAGTAGATCTAAAATACAGACCTCAATCCCATACGTCGACCTAATCTAGAGAAGAAACAGAAGCCGAATTACTCAATGGCATTATTTTACGTAACGATAAGGACATTGATATTACTCTTTCCGTGAGGTATCTTAAATTGATCAGATTTTTTTATAAACTTCGCTATTCTTAAGTATTGACACAAACCTTATGGAGTTATATTAAAATAACCATGCTTTCTATCATTTGCTTTGTATGTTACTGTTTTTCATAATTTTAATGACGTGGATATATAATAAGTTATCAGGGTTAAAAAGTATTTAAGCAAGGGTGCTATTATTAAATTTAATTTCAACAGAACGATGATAAAAATATAAAATCAAAATGACACGATATGACTCGAAGGAGCAGTTAAGGGAAACAAGATAACGACATCCCTACTATAGCAACAAGTTCTCTGATGACTCACGGTCAACCAAGTAGCGAACAACAAACCGGTGTGAGTGAAAGCTCCGTAACACACTTGTGTCATATTTTGATTGTCTTGCGCCGCTGCGTGAGTAAGATGCTACGTCACGACGTCGCGGTGTCGCTTTGCACCGGCGTTACAGTAACCCATCCATCCATACAAATACAGAATAACACGACTGTTACTGTCTATACTAATATTATAAAACTGAGTGTATTTGGTTGATCGCTCTAATCTCAGAAACTACTAGTTCTAATTGAAAAAACATACCACAGCAGACACGACCTTCAGTCATGAAGATACGACTGAGAAGAAGAATTGAAAAAATATTTTTGTCTTGGATAATTTATTTACTGAGGAAGGTTAAAGGCTATATAAATAACGTTACAGACCAATAGGAGCTGAGCATTGATAAGAAATATTACAAAAACGGGACAATTGTTTCAAGGCGATAAGAAGTTCGCTGGCTCTACTAGTTGTTACATAAAAACAATGTTTAGCGAGTTCCTTTTTTAAAACAAAATTTATTTTAAGTATTTGACAACCCTTAGCCAATTTTTCAGAAGTAATCAAAACAAACAAAACTTAGGAAAATTATCAGAAATAATTAAAACACACTGAATTTCATCGTTGAACCGAACCACATAATCGACAAGTTTCAACGGCCATCCTTTATTTTTTTCTAGCATTATAGTACTCTTGGTTGCTAGCTATATTTTATTTTTAATGATTTTAACCAACAAATAGATGAACCACATGATGTTAAGTGGTCAAGATCGCCCACAGTCATCAGTAACACCAAATTCTGCGTTTCCTACTGAGAAAGAAGATGGAACCACACGGAAAATATGGAATATGTGTCAACAATGAATTCTTTAGTACCCTAAATTAATATCTGAGCTTTATGTACACATTTGTATCGTTCAAGTGTAATTTAAAATCCTTTAAGTCATCTCCAGGGTGAGTTGACTTCAAGCTGGCTCATTGCTAACTAACGCCTAGTCCAATTATCCGTCTGCCTTATGTCCGGCAACGAGTCCGTCTTCCACCTCCATACAAAACGATTACGAGTTATCCTGCTTTAATCCCTAGCCTGGTATGATAGTCATTTGAAACGGTGCCATAATAATTAGCGACAGTTAACTGAAATTGCCATAACGGGTACGTGAGTTCATCAGATGTTTGATATAAATTACTGGCTGGCCTGCTATACGTCCTGAAACATTATTTGAATTTTGGATATGTTAAAGAGTTTATTCTGGCGCCTCTTTTAGCATCTCAGTGTAGTTATAATGCTATACACTTACAGCCCAACACTAGGATGCCCCGTATAATGGGTACTATAATATATAATGGGTAGTATAATTTAAACTCATCATTAAAATTTGTGTTTCGCTGAGAATCGGATCCAGGGCCCTTCGAACGGCGATCCGACATGCGCCACACGGGTTGTCAAAGTAAGCACCTATATAAAGTCGTAAGAACATGCTTGCATACGAACGCTCAGAAGCATCAATGATTAATGTGTATATCATATTGTTAACCAAAAGTATAAAATTTGATTCAATTCTACATATGCAATGAAGTAAGTACCGTATGAATTTCATACTTCAACAATAATTATTCATTGTCTCAAAATTAAAAGCAAAAATTACATTTAAATATTGCATATAAAAAATAACCTGTAAAATGAATCACTGTTATTTTAACGGTAAACCTACATAAAGGATAATACAATAGGTAGTTCGTCATTATAATTAGCGCACGGTAACAATCGATACCGTAACAGTTAAATGACATTGACGAAACTGTTTTCGTAACACTAAAACAGTTATTCGCCGCAACGCTACGGCACCGTTGATAATCTCGAGCCAGTTATACGACGGAAAAATTGTAAAAATATGCTTCATTTAGAACATATTGTATTAATAATGTATGTGTCTAAAACTACATACATATTCACAGAAGTGTAAAAAATACGCAATAATAAGGTAAATTGTAATTTTCTGTATATTCTATGGTGTACAAACAATAAATCTATGTATATAATAATCTATCTTTCAAGACAAATATGCGGGCTCAAACAGAAATAAAATGCGAGTTGAACTTAAGGGTAATAGACCCACCTCACTTATACTTGCCTACCCAATAGTTCTAACACTTTTCTTGCCGAAACACACGGTTGCTTCAAATAACTTTGCTCACGAATTGGCCATTTCACAGATTAGGCAACTAATGTGAAGAGTACTTAAAGTTTGTATCCAAACGACATTCTATGTACTTGACCTGAAAATTTTGGCCATAGAACATTCTTCCTAGTCATAGCGTTAGGCAATCGCCCCAGTTATCACTTCCTAACTTCAATCAATTGATTGTATAAGTTGTATTGCGTGGCGAATGACCATGAAATGCTACCTGTTCGATGTATATCTTCAGAAATAAGTCGGTCAACGATCGTTATATTTTAAAAGAAAAAAAGTTTGAAAAAGTTATAAAAATAATGTTAACGTAAGGACAACGTAAAAAAAATTATCTTAAGAAATTTTAATACTGACTAGTTCACGTCATTGCCCATTTTTGACGTCTATCAAGAAAACATTCTGTGAATAATTTCACGTTATATAAAATTTTATTTTAACGCTTATACAAAGTTTCACGATGAATTTTCGATAACCTATTATTACTTCTATATCAAACTATATACATACATGTATAAACTGTACAAGTTATGTGCTTTTGGATCCACTGGTTCAAGCAGTGCGTTATCTGTCTTTAATCGTTGCTATTTTATTAAGTGAATTTATTTTAATGTATGATTTATATGCAAAGTTAAAAATTAAAGCAAATGTGCCCCTCCATACGCCATAATTTCCTAGAAGGTAAATTTCGTAGAAAAAACAAAATGAGCAACATCTCTATTTAAAATTTTCTAAGTCCACATCATTACTTTTATACGTTAAGTTGACACGTTAAGTGGTAGTAAATATAGATGCTTTAATTAATGAATCTTAAATAGGTATTTTTTATATACCTTGAAATCATTAAAAAATATGATATTCGGACAGCCTTGAGAAGATAATAATATCTTGATTCACTTCAATGTTATTTAAAGCCTTACGATTTATGACGATCACGGATTTAATCATTACGTCTAAAAACCAAGCTACTCTCTACTACTGAAAAAGTGCCTGCCCTTTAAAACGCTTTTCATTCCACTTATTGGTGACGGTTTAACCATTCAGCATTTTGCGATAATCCAGAACTGATTAAATTTTCTATGAATAAAATAGCATTTATAACCGTAATATTATTTAACAGGCTTATATAATATGACTTTATCCTAATAACTAAATAAAATTGTGTTGGCAGAACATATTTTCGTCAATATTAGTCGGAATCCAGGACTGTTTATAAACTGATACTGTTGAATTGACTAAACTTATTGATCGACGCAACCATGTGCCGCTAGTATATCAAAATCCGTCTATTGATCTTTATTTTATTTATAAAATTACTTTTAGATGAATAGCGTTCAAGTGAGCATCATTTTTAACGTATTCGTCTTTCTTAATAAGCGATCGTAAGTTCTACCACAGTAAAGTAATACACAATAGTAGTAAGTAGATTATTTTACCATGGTTCTACTAAATTACTCAATTAGTTAGTATACCTACGTCATAGAAAGCGTATCGAATCGGTAAGGGAAAGTACCGCGTACTTACTTATCTGTTTGTCATCAATTTTCATTTTCAATTAGACTCGAAAACCGTAATCCGACAGGGGAAAACCGACACGGCGATTGTACGCACCAGTACACTAGTGCAATTAGTAAGGCGTTAATAATTGACAACTTTCATCCGCCCTGTACACTTAATAATCTTACGACGACTGCAAATCTAAATCTAAATGTACTATGTTATTAAATGAACTATCTTCCTTGTATAACACAAAAGTAAATAACATGCATTAGTTATTATATGATATTTTATACGAATAAATAATCTCTAAAACTATTTATTACCTATATTTATAAATAAAACATTATCTGTCAAATGCTTCGCATCGACAAACGCGTCGAATAGGAGCCTTATAAAGAGGCGGCAAAAGTAATAACAAGATATAATTCATGGCATCCAAATCAGAAACAAGTATAAAATTTGATACAAACTCGAACTTATAATCAATAAGCTAAGCATTTAAAAAAGTTTTATACACTCTAAAGGTAACGAAATTAACCTGATATTTCACGTTTTACCGTACGATGCTTGGAAGACCACACCGTGGTCACACGTTACACACAAGTTAAACGATTGAATCAAACATTCCGTATCACTCGTGCGAAACGGACAAATCGTTTATACTAAAATCAATTTCAAATCTTTTATCAGAAAATACCAGATCAAACTTTGATGATAAAAGAATCGCTTATATAAGCTATATTTAGTTCCTAGAATTGTTAAGATAATCTTTATTTTCAATATCTAGTATTTTTTACATAATTTAAACTCATTTATGTTTTACAAAACAACATCATAACATTTCGGATATCTACAGACATTAATTCCTTATTTATAGCCACTTTGCGTTAATTTCACTGGGTATCTTTTACTTTAATATAATTACTATAATAAAACCGTATTTCGTAATTAGGTCGACCTATTAATATTCAATTTTATAGTACGCGATTTTATGTTATAGTGTTCGTAAATGTGGATATCATTTATACCGTTTAAATAGGTAATTCGGTATCAGATAAATACTTACACATAAGTAAATATAAATATACATGGCATACAGAATGCTCGATGTTTTTAGAACTGTCATCTTTTTTATTAGCATTTTTTCTAACCTTAGATAAGAAGTCATCGACGTCAACCCCACGTGATGGTAAGTGGTGAAGACGTCTAAGATGGTGGACGCACTAACTTAGTAAAAGCCTATTAACTTAGCTTAATTTAACTAATTACATAAATACATATTTTCATACGAAAAATACAAAGATTTAGTCTGAAAAATAGATATACTTGCAGCTCACTATTAACTAAATCTATTTTAAGTTACATACATAAATTACTAGACTAGATTAGTCTCGCTGTGACAATGATCCATGTAACTGGGTCGAAATATCGGTAAAAGAATAAAAGAATACAGAGTTCGTAAGTAGGTACCCACTACAATTAAAATATTGAGTGCCCGCGATGAAAAAAGTTTTAAATTATAAAAATAATTCTTATAAACAGTGCGTCGAAAAACAAAACACTTTGTAAGCGGACAAAATAGCACGTGTATCATAAAACGCTTTCCTATTAACAATACTTATATTACAAATTTCCGTAATATAATCCGCACATTATAAAATACACGGAGATCTCAAGATACAAAACGGCCATATAAAAGCTCGCAGGAACGCATTAAGATTTGCTTTTGATAGGAAAATAAATGTTTTCTATTTAAAGCTAACGACTTGAATAAATGGTGTAATTAAAGGATACAACGGGTTTTCAAAGCGAACAGGAACGTATAGCGAAAACGTAAATGATAATTTTAATAGCCTTATTAATCGTACATCATGTAAGCATCCATTTTAAAATAATATTTTTTCATTATGACATTACTTTACTGCAAACCATTAATTGTTATACACACGCTCGATATCAAAACCGATTTTAATACATGTTCATGTTTATTTAAGAAAAGTAATTTACAATTCAGTCCTTGCTTTGAACTCAGATAAATCAGTAAACGTACTTAATTTGTTATAATGAGAATTGTTTTAATTGTTATGTAATTTAAATCATGAGCGAATTAATTAAAGATATATTTGTATTTCTATTTTAAGAATTTAAAAATTAATAATTTTATTTCTGTCTAGTAACAGATTTTTGTAACTGTTTTTGTTAAAAAATAATATTGAAGCCGTCAGTATATGCATGGTTATGAAACGGCAACAAAAAACGAATAAGTGGTGTAACTGTTTTCTTAAAAGAAAAGATAAGTAAGTATTCAAATTCAAAATTATTTATTCATGTAGATATTATTTCAATACACTTATGCATGTCAATTTTTTATTCTACCACCGTTTCGGAAATGCCCTTACATGGAGGAGAAGAAACGGCGAAAGAAATGAATCCCTTCAATCATAGAATTTAAGTACTCATATTAGTACGAGTACTTACTTCATTAGTGAAGTAATCATTTTAGTTTTTTTGTTCGCAGTTTAAAACAAAGTAATGCGTGACAGTGATTAAATAGGTCGAATTAATCGCACCTTCAACTAATATTATCTCTCAATGAAACAGATAACGTCAAAGTATTTGTTCCGCGTATATTGGCAATATATCGATATCTATCATCGTGTCAATCCGTATCTAATACAATCAGTGTCGAATATAAATAGAATTCATGGATGAAGTAACACTTATATAATATTGCCTAATAGATCCACGCCCACCGTTTACGTTTCGAATGATCGTGTCACGTAACTTGACGATTGATATTATTTAGCTATTAATAAACATATTATTTTATTTATTTACTAGCTAATACACATGACTTGGTGCAGAACTATTGGATGTATATTACATTAATGATAATTAATTAAAAAATAATAATTAAGTGCGCCTCATTCATTGTATGGATAAGGAATCACTATACAAAGTTTCACACACTCATTCAGAGTGTGAATTGGCTGTCAATTAGTCCTTTAATAACGCTTTATCAAGAAACCTATTGGTAGGACGTACATTATATATTATAAAGAGGAAACCTTTGTTTGTTTGTTTGTAATGAATAGGCTCAAAAACTACTGGACCGATTTTAACAATTCTTTCACCATTCGAAAGCTACATTATCCACGAGTAACAGAGGCTATATTTTATTTTCGAAAAAAATAGGGTTCCATAAGATATTTAGGTTTTTAGAACATAAGGTGTTAACAATCATAATTTATATGGCAAAACAACGTTTGTTTTCTCACCTAGTCACTACATAGTATAAAACAAAGTCGCTTTCTCTGTCCCTATATCCCTATGTATGCTTAAATCTTTAAAACTA
>DWJN01000748.1:0-21376 GCA_018248895.1 Carystus phorcus
GATAGACCCCAAAGATCACCTGATTTCTTAATATTAATGGAATTAAAAGTCGTTATGATTGTATCACAGGTGACATTGTTTGGCTACGGGAGATCTCCCCGTATACGAGGCTCGTGTCTTTGGGCTGAGCTCCAAATAGTTAACTTATTCGAAGATTTCATTGCAACACTCGTTTCAGAAACATTCATCATTCTTTATCACACAATAAATGTCTTCGATATCGTGGAGGTGAAGTATGTGGAGAAGATAAAGTTCAAGTTTTGTGTTGCGCATGTATTAAACGGGAGATGATAAAGTTCAAGTCGCTTATTGTGCATGTATCAAACTAACTTGTTTGCTGGACGTGCTAACGGGTCACCTGTAGACTCTCTTGAAGGGTCTTGGACTTAAGGAGATCATATTACGTAAACTGTTGCACATCACTTCACCGAAAACAAGTACCTTAAAGTACTTGTTCTCTGAAATATATGTACTACTAATATTGTGTATGTACGATATACTTTAAGATGCGATATTATTAGGTAAATCACACTAACATAAAAAACTCAAAAATAAATCATTTACTTCATGTACATATTTATAAATATACTAGCTGACCCAGCAAACGTTGTTTTGCCATAAAACATTAAGGGGTGGAACACCCTTATTATTTAGGGGTGTGAAAAATAGATGTTAGCCGATTCTCAGACCTACCCAATATGCTTACCAAATTACAGAGGAATCGGTCAAGCCGTTTCGGAGGAGTATGGAGACTAACATTGTGACACGAGAATTTTATATACATATGTATAAGAATTTGAATGTCGAATATTTTGCATCTACCACCGTTTCGAAAAAACGCCTTCTAAATACTAGAAGAAATAGCGAAAGAAACTCCTCAAAACTCTTGAATTTTAAACTTAAGAATGTTATTTGCGCCTATTATTGAAGTTACACTTTGCGCGTATCTAAAGCAATTTAATGTGAATATTTATCAGTGTGACCTTTGTTGGTGCAATAAATAAATAAAACTATACGTATTCAATGTTGATTTGATAGTACGTTATAATAAAAAGGGAACGTCAATGTGAGTGAGTTATAAAAAAGAGTTAGCCGGTACGAGGAACATTGTGCCGGCATTCTACAGTATTGTGATCGCCACCATAAATAGGACATTAGACGGTCATCGGCTGGCTCCGTGACCTGTGCCGACTATTTATACCCACATGCGACATCTATTGTCATAACTTAATATACTGCACACGCGTGCAGTGCATATTTTTATAAAATACTAGCAGACTCGGCCACGCGTTGCTGTGACTAAGGTTAACATGCTCAATTTTGCCAATTTATTATCTTACACCGCCATCTGTTAGAATCTTATGGAACTAATTCTTTGTAAGATAGACTAATAATCTGCAATAAAATAAAATTGCGACGACTATAAATTGAGATGTAAGTTATCCAGACAGACTATAAATAATTATATATAAATACATTTAAGCCTATATAGGCATGTTACCAACTACAACCTTCAACTCCAGTACAGGAGTTCAGGAAGCAGGAAGCGGCTGAAAACGCGACAGCGAAAGCTGAGCTGCCTTCTTTGTTATTTTTTTGGAATCTGCAGATTTATAGTTAGTAATTAGTATTCGACGACCCGCGTGGTGTAATGGTTACCACGCTGGACCGCCATTCGAATGGTCCTTCGTTCGATTCCCAGTTAGGTAGAAATTTGAATGATAAGTTTAAACTTCTGTTCTCATCTGGTTGTGTGTGTAATTATCTTTCTGTGTTGTCCATAGTAACCACGACAGGGGATATCCTAGTGTGGGGCTATGAGTGTATGTTATTACATTTTTATTATTAACCTTTAAACTACGTGTATATTGATGTGTGTATTGACTGCTGGTGATGTTGATTTTTGGTTTGAACAATGTTTTTCATCACTTTGTTGAAGTATAAAGCGACACTTTAGCTTAGAGTGTAAAGCTAAGCATTTGACTGGGACAGAAATTGCGACGCAAGTCAAATATTAATTTATTTTCATTCACACACTCAACAAATATTTCTATGTCTGGATGTACGGAACTTGTGTCCGAGTTTTATTGTCATTATTATGTTAATTTTAATAACAGTCAATGCAACACTAGAGTACGGTGTATTCGTATAGTTGAGTCTAAAGTTAGCTTAAATTTATTTGTGTCGTGAGATAGTGTCGAATGCGTCCCTTAACTGAGCCGACATCAACGTGCTCTATCAGAGTAGTCTATTATCTCGCCGCTCAGTCGTTCAGCTCAGCCGAAATCAATATGCTAACTTATTAGGATTAGTCCTGTGAAGACGAAGCAAAGTAATTACTGACATGAACGATTCCTTTTGAATTGACTCGCTAAATCTTTAAAAAGTATCGACGCAATAATATGAGGTTTACCGATACTTAAGCTTAACGTAATTTCTTGAAGGAATCAGTGAGACTTGAAGCGTCTACAATTTTCTACGTCATGTTATTCCATGGTTGAGATCTCAAACTTCTTTTAAATCGTTTATTTTATTTATCTAAATGTTGATTAATAATTAGTTTAAACATACATAATTATATGGTCAAGGGTGTAAAAATACCCGAAAACTTGCAACCTTAGTAAAGAAACAGGGATATAAACTCTTCCGCACATCTTTTGAAATACAAGTTACATACACTTAAAATGAGGCTTTAAACATGAGAACAGTGTGAAGGACACACACGTAGCTCCAAGTTTGAAACTACTGAACAGCTTTCACACACACGGGCCTTTAACTTCAATTGTATCTTTACAGTATAAGTAATACATTAGTTGAAAACATTAAAAATGCACATGGCTACGATGCAAATAAGAAAAGATACACATCAACTCACCCAGATTTATTTTATATTAATATTCTCGTTATAATAATATTTTATTGCTTTATTATATAATTGCAAAGTTAGGAAAGGATCCATTGTCTAAAGAATAAAAATTAATGGTGCAGAGACATCATTTGGCTCCTCTGCTCGTCTATTGGTAGTTATAGAAAAAAAGTAATGGCCTTTTGGATGCTAAAGTGATTTTTTTAAATAAAAGTCCACAAATATTTCACAACTGAATAAAAATAAGTCAGCTAATAACCGCGTCGCAAATAATTTTATACAATACAATTGAATTGTTTGCTGCGAATTTTCAGCTTTTGAAATGCCGCGTTCACGATCGACAGATGAAATTATTTATGAAGCTATTTCAAAACCTTTGACCGAATCGGCTAACGTAATTTGCACGACGAATTATATTATCTATACGAGTTACCGCCCAGGCTTCGCTTAGTATTTATTAAGTTAATGGACAGGAAAAGTGATTACGTGGAAGACATGTGTGCCTTATTATAAAATGACATAATAATTTTATATATTGTTATACGTAAGGTCTAATTATTATTTTTAATACAATATAACCTTTGTCTACGGCATTCAAGGCAAGTTGACCAACTTTATTGATTGAAAATTGCGGCGCACGAGGAACATTGGAAACAACTGCACAAACTCACATTGAACATCTCTCTTGTTACAATAGTGTACTAGAATAGAAAGTTAGGAGAATGTCGGAGAATCATTCTATACAAACTACTTGAGTGACGTAGCCCAACGGCCACTACTGGAACAGCGTGGGCCAGTATTTTCCAAGCTTCTGTTCCAGCCGTCACAGCCGGCGACAAAGTGGAAAACGTTCTCTTTTCGCGTAAATTAACTCGTTTTAAAGGTGAGTAATTTATTCCAATTACTTCATGTTCAAAACTGAACTTTGAAAAGCCACTAGTCTTCACGAATGTAAAGTATAATTATGGTGTTGTAGTATCCTCGTTTCAGTTTGGCGTTGTTGCTCAATTTAATCGAGTGCTACTTAAACCAGAGTTATTTTCGGGTGTGGGAAAAGTTTACTGAGAAACCGGAAGTGTTTTTGATGTTCAACACTAATTACACGACTACGGTCCGGCTAATGAACTTGGCCGCGCGCCTCAATCGCACGGTATTCTCGTAAGCAACCCTACATGATGGGAACAAACGAATAGACGAGCCATATGGTAAGTGTAACCACTTATCATCGTTAGCTATCATCATAGTGTTATCACATCACCCATGGACAGTAAGAACACAAAGCGTTGCCGGTATATTGGAATCGGAGAACTCGTATTATTTCGGACTGATACACGTAGAAATACGTCGTATTTTTGTGTATAAACTTATAATTATAAAATATCATAAATGTTTAAAGTTAAGATCTAAAAGTGCCGGATTTAGCTTGTGGTAAACAAAGATGTTATTAAAGTGTTGTGTTTTTAAATTATTGATTTAAAAAACGACGAAAAAAACGTAAATTCACTAGATAGTATAAAATTTTCGATACTGTAGTATTAGAATCTCACGTATGAAGTACATGCTGTTGCGAGGAGAAGTCATTTTAATAACGACTAGGATACTCCATCTGAAGCCCGACGGTTGATTTAAGTGGTAACGGTCGCGATGAAGCTCCGTCTGCCCACTTAGCCACTCGTTTACCGGTTTACCGCTAAATAGATTGTTGGGATTGCGTCTCCTCCACTTTATATTTGTGGGTGTAATGGAGCGACGTTTTATTTCATCTGCAAATATCACGACCTTCTCATTTCCAGCTCCCTGTCAAAGAAGCCGTCTTCGACGCTCGTTTTTTTATATTTCACGATGCTTTATGTTTACTTTTCTTTCTTTCTTAAACAAATAAATAAAGTAGTCCGTGTGAAATATACTGCAAAGGTTGGCCGGTTGCGTTTGTACCTTTGTGTTTCTAAAAAGAAATATTCCTCTGCACTTTTCAACGGGTTCGGTGTTTGAGGAAAACGTAAGGAACAATTCCCTTAGATTGTTACTTATAAATCAACTCAGATCAATTCGGGGAAATTCGTCACTATTTTAAAATTCACGATCGCTGTCTGAATATTTGAAGGCTCCGATTGTCAGCTCCAGCCGTTTCTGCTGTCTCGACACGAGAGCGAGCGGGGCCGTCGATAAACATTTAAACCTCTAATAAATTTACCGAACCAGATTTGGGTACAATCTCAGAATATCAAATGTAGTAGAAATCTGATTTTCGTGTGCAAATACCCGAAGAAGTCGTTCGTGAAAGCTTTTTAAAGACCTCAGTTATTTACATCGTAGGTACAGTGTTTAAGCAGATCGAAGTTCAAATAAAAATAGATAAAAAATATTTTTGCCTTACAAGTACGTCTTATGTTGTATATAAGGAGTATTTAACACGGATTCAATATACATATATATTTTATGTTCAGTTCAAAGTTCATTTGGAAATACGGTTGCACTAACAGACTTTAAATTGAATTACAGAGTTATAAAAACAACTTGCTTTTCCAAAGGCGATCTTGGTGACGTCATACTGTATAAATATATTGTACAACTTATATACTTACATATAGTTGTATAATATAGAGTTTAATGAAGCCTTAGGAGTCCATATTATTGTTTCAGTGTAATCGTCTAACGGTTGTCGACGACGTAAAAAGCTAAGCGGCATGGCGTCACCCGACGACATCAAATTACGACCACCTGTGACAAATGGAGCCTCTTATCGGATCGATAATGCAATGCCGTAAATAGGAAATTGATGCGCTGACCTGTACCCGCCTGACACGAAAGATCCCCCGATCCCCCCGCTCTTTCACCACTTCGCCGCACTTTGCCATACTTCATTGAAGCTGGACGGGTCAACGTAACGTGGACTCGTAATGTTTTATAATGACGTCACGTTGTCCAAGCTACCGATGTATGGTACGCAAATAGCTTGTCATTTATATCGCTTTATAGTGCTAATATCGGAGAGCGTGACGTATTGCTCGAATTCTCATGGCAGTTTCGAGTCTAGCATTTCAAGTAGTTGATGTGAGTTTGTCATTTCATTTTTTATATATTTAACCCCATTCTAGAGACGATTAGAGTAGAGAGGAGTGAGATAAGACAATATGGGACAATGTTTGTCTTCGTATATCAGTCATATTATAACATATTTTGGTATCAATATGAGTGGAATATACGCTCTTCTTATTTCCAAAGTTGTGTGCATATTATACACTAGCTTTTTCCCGCGGCTTCGCTCGCGTTATTAAACTTCCATCCCCTATTTTATCCCCTTTAGGGTGGAATTGATCAAAATCCTTTCTTAGCGGATGCCTACGTCATAACATCTACCTGCATGCCATATTTCAGCCCGATCCGTCCACCTTCGTCACCTTGTCAATAATGTTGTCAAGTTACGTAGAATCTAGAGTATTAATCTGCATTTGGTCAGTGTAGTTGACTGTGGCAATGACTCCTCATACGGAGAGAGTCACTGGAGATGAGCAGCAATAGGTCAGTAATTATTTCATAAACAAATAGAAATTCAATACAGCTGCACCCCCATTTACATTGTCTCCGCTAATTAATCTCTAAATATCTATAGTTCCTGAATATGATACAATTTGATCAAAGGAAATGGCAACCAGCGCAATTTCTCCGCTAATTGAGCCCAAATTAACTTGAATGCTGTCGTTGCGGAACTGGCGGCATCTATTATGTTTAGAAAGTTACACGAATTGTGCCTAATTTGATTGAATTGCCGGCAGTTACTTTGAAGTCGTCTGTTTACGCGGTTACTCGGTGTGAAGCGCTGATATGGTGCCGCATGCCTGGGAACTAGGCAAAACTGTCGATACATTTATGAGCCATCGGATCGTTATGTTACGTTTTGCTGTTTGATAAATTTTCTACGTACCTAAATGGCGGACAAACATCAGCTACACAAAAGCTATCATCAATGCGTTGTCAGTGATGAAAGAAGAAAATAATAAAAGTTTTGCTCGTTTGACGATTGTTCATTTAGACAACACTTATGCTCGTACACAGTAGTGTTGGTATTCCCTTGAAACGCTTCAAGTTATTTAGTGGTATTTAAGTAGACTTCTGTTAAATAATCCCGACGTTTGTGAAACCGTCTGTGAAGTTTAGGAGAATGTGTGCGAAATTAATACTTTGGGAGGCTTCTCAGTACGGACTCTGATTGCCGTACAATCTGCGGATTAGTGTGGATTTACACGAGACACTTAAGTATGTAAATTATTAAGAACAAGAATACCTTTTATTGTGAACTGTTACACAACAAGTTGGAAATGTTATAGCAAACTTAAGAATTATAATTATACATTTACATGGTATACACTGTTAAGAATATTTATTAAAACTGAAGATTTGCGGCCGAAGTAATGTTTTATTTTTATTATAGCATTAATTTTTCGTAACATGTATATACTGACTATCACTATATGTACTAATTTACCTATAAAATTATAGTTGGTGGAATAAACCGACAGGGATTGTTGTGCAATGTTATATACCATCACCCCTGATATTTAATCATGTAAAAACGGATATGTACACTAGTATTATAAAGAGATTTTTCCCGTGATAGTTTCATCAAGGCCGCGTCGCAACTAGCGATGTTAGAACGACGAGATTTGGACAAGTTTCCTTTTAGAGCGTAGTGAAGAAAGGTTTTTGGGAAATACAACCGCTAGTGTAAAGGATCTAGAGCTTTAGGGGTTAAAGGGTTAGGTATTAAGGGCTAAAAGTTATGAAGCAAAAACAGTGTACATTGAAATAAGTGTATAGTCTAATGTACATATATAAGAATGAAGTTTATTCGTAGGTACCATAAAATTCATAAGGACTAAGTTCCGAAGTCGGTCATTTGATTCTAGTTTCATTCATAATCTCATCAATAAAAGTATAAAAGGTTCGTGTGTAATACTAGTGACACGGAGCCGTCGTCATTTGATGTTTCCATTATTATCATATCCATTTAATCATTATGAATTCGTGTACTGGGGAGCTCGCTTACACCATTAATATTAAAACTCAAGTGTATACACGAAGTTGTTCAAATGATCCGAATAATGTCTTTATACGAGACGAGCGAATGGTCTTGAAAATCTGATACCATTAAGCACTCGTATAATATATTAGGTTGTAACCGTAAGCTTACTTTATGGTCTTAAACAAAGTGTTAAGCTCCAAGTATGCCTCGTTTGTTTTTAATAAAATTAAGTACATTACAAGTCTATATGAGAGTAGGGTTGAGCGTACCGTTATTAAAGTTTATTTGTATTTTGTAATAAAGAGGTGTTTATTAATTTAGTTGTTATGAGTTTGTAATAACGTGAAGATGGCCCAGGCTTTTTTATCTCGGTGGTGATCCGCCGTGGTGTTAGTGGTATTTTATGTCACAGGCAATCCTATCAGTTAAGTCCATAATCGTTTAAGCATATTCAATAAGGTTTTACTCAGTATTAGCACATCAATTTTCATATTTAGAAGAAGTGTATAAGTACTAAAACTATATTTTTGCTTTGCCGTTAGAAGTTGACAGCCGGCAGTATAAGAATATTTTCACAGAAGATTTAGTGAAATCAAGGGGCAAAGTCGTTGAATATTTGAAATAGTTTATATTTACTTACAACAGCAACAATAATGCACGGCTAAGACCAAAACTCGCAAGCAAATATTAAAAGGTCCTCGTGCTAAATTAAAATGTGCTTTGTTAATGGAATTCAGAGCATTTGGGGGCCGTGATCGCCGAGAAGGAAGGAGCCATAATCAATAAATAAAAAAGGGTATATAATATTGTCTTCGTACTCCAGTCATCCATACTGGAGCAGCGTGGTGGAGTATGTTCTAGACAGACGCGTGCTCAGTAATAGGTTTGAAGGCAATATTGTGGTAATTAAAAAATATATTGACAATTAATGACAACTTTTAAAGCACTATCAAGGGCCTGCTACAACGAAAACTAGCACGCTACAATTTGTAACCCCATACTAGAATTCCCTCTATCTCAAACTAATCAATCAAATTTTTGTATCGCTCGGAATTGAACCAAGGATTCTTCGAATTACGTTCCGGCATGGTAAAGACTGCGCCCCAAGCGCAATACTTTATGATAATGTCTTAATCAATGTTGTCAGCAAACAAAAACAAGTTTCGAGACAGACTGAAGCTTCGTCTCAAGATGGATAATCGTTTACATTAATTTATCCTTTGTTTTCCGAACATTTCCTTTCTTAAGACATTTATTGTACTCGTATAACACGAAGCTGGAATATCGAATGCTCTCGGACTTTAATAAGTGACTACATTTAAGGTAATTTCTGGAATGTAAGGAGCTGCTGAGTTGAAGGAAATGGCGTTAATATATTTTGGAGGTACGTGGGGTCGGAGGACACGTATCACATCTAATGCAGACAGTACTGGGGAATGGTAGTTTGTTCCTCTCGCTGTATGACTGCGATTCTCATTGAAAATCAACAGTATATTTTGCGAAATATATACATTGTGATAGTTTAGGCGGAATTTCTTTTCTGGTCTAGAGTCGACTAAGCGGTGATTAACTAAATGAACGTATGACATTTTCTAATAACATTTGCAGCAATTGCCAAAAAATATTAATTTACCTGTATTCGTCGAAACTTTTAAATATTATCTCCGAAAGTCTTGACAGAAAGGTTATGTACTAGAATATATGTATACCACTGATTTAAAACTGAAAAAGAACATATCAATATAGTAAATAAAAATTACGTTGGGTTGAAAACAAGAGTTATTTTATTGAATATAAAAAGTTGTACCTAAAATGCTACTGAAGTTCTCTTCATGATGACGCCATAATTACTTTTTAAATAGCATAATAAATAGTAGTTTATTTAACACAACAGATGCCATAACTATGTTACAATTAGCGTTTTTATTATTTCAATCAATTTATACACAACGAATACACATTCTTTGTAAAATACCGCGTATACATTTATTGTCGTCGTCAAGTCGATTGGATCGAAGCTTTTGTTAGTGCTCTTTGTCCGCAAAACGATGATGACTGGAAGTTTGGGTAAAATAAAAAAAAAACTTCTCCAAAGCGTTTACTGGTAAGTACACGAGTCTCTAATATACACAGTTAAAATAGATCTTATAATTAATGTCAGTATTATTATGCTCATATCTGTACAAATATATTTAAAAATTCATTATGGGGGGGGCGTTTATAAATAAGGATTATATTGTGATGGGCTTCACTTAACTTCTAGTGTTCTTTTTTCTTTTAAAGCGGTTATCAATCAGTTGCAGAACAACGTCTGTTGGGTTAACTCCAATAGCATTACTTATTATAAACTTCCCAGCTCTTATATTGATATGAGCTGGAGTAGGTAGGCTTTAATACGGTGATTAAAACAATAGGATTCGTATGTTCTGTTGCGATAGCGTACCCCCGTACGTAAGTTTTATAACATCACCACATTATTGTGCCAGTGACGGGATGTCAACCCAAATAATTAACGACTACTTATAGCATTTGTACCGTTAATGAGAAGTATACTCTTTTATTCTATGAATACGTTTGTATTTTTGTCCTCGATGCCTTTATAAGCTATTGATTCGGTTCTGTTAAAACTTAGTCAGTTGTTCTGCCCGTAAAGGCTTCTGATCCTACATCCAGATCGTTATGTCACGAAGCACCTTTCAGCTGTTGTACGGACATCAAGCTTCGTACACAGTTCAATATGAGACGACTAGATAATACAGTAAAGTGTAACAACTACAATGAATTGCATAAAATTGTTAGTCAGTTAATAATTTCCATAAATACTACTACTTAAAAAGAAATGTAAAAAACATGTCTTTGTGTGCAAGCTGTTTAATTTACTTTATATTGTCTAAATAAATTCTCAGAAATATTATTATGACTTATTGTAAATATTGTCACTTATAAGATTGCCTATAATGTAATTTTTACTGCCTTTATAAATTAAGTATGTTATATAAAGTGATGTTTAAAAACACAAAACATATAAATATTTAAAGCAGGTGAGTTACCCCGAGCGAAATATGTAACGTTTGGCGTGTCACGGCTTCCCAATCTAAATGCGTGAGATATCTCACCATGTTATGGTCGGAGTCCACTAGGGCGGACCGGCATACAGGCATTTGTGCATACACTCACTTGGAATCCACATCAAAATGTATATTACTTCATTCATTAAAGTGATATAATTAGTGAAAGAACTATGAGAAAGGGATAAAACACGTTTCATACTCCGCGGTTTGTACAAGGCCTCAGAAAGAAGGGAAAAGGCATGCTAATAAAATATCCGTCTGTAATTTGATTAACATTACTTTTGGTATATAGATAAACAAAATTATTTGACAAATGGTATCCTACAACTATAATTGTCTTCATATCGACGCAAGAATGAGAAAATGCGTACAGCGTTTTACAGTGTATTAGTTTTAAAAGGCAATAAGTATAGTAGTGTGTAGTACTTACTGTATTTTACTACCAATACATTTGTCCATATATTGAATGTATATACCTAACCATCACAATTGGTCCGACAGTCATTTAGGATATGTATATTGTATTTTAAAGTATGATTATTAAAAGTCAGTATATGTCAGTAGTACGAATATACTCGGAGTTAGTGTTTAATTCATTGAATAGAAGTAATTAGGAAACGGTGTGTGAGCGAGTGTGCCGGCATCCTTATCCCGGAGTATCCCGCCCGTCTAATGGCACGTTAATGGGAAGAGCCGGAGATCACGGCCGGCGGCTGTTAATGACCGATCTTCAAACGAATTCGAACGAATTTAATTAATTATTGTGCAGCCGACTGCCCCTCGCCGTTCTTGCTAATGGTTTCGACTAACCAAAAGAGAATGTTAAATGTTACCTGTATTTCATACAAGTGCAGTTGAGGTAAAATGAGCTGGTGGAAATTAAATGTATGTATGGCCTACTGTAAGTGAGTAAGGTGCCTGTTCGCCTCGAACGAGAATTTGGTTGTTAAATCATGAAGCATATATGACATTATTTATTTATCATTGATTTTCATCAATGATAATGACAATGATTTACTAATGAGTAGGTACTTGTCGGGTTTTTGCATGGATCACGCGGTAATATTTAAACAACTACAGCTGTTCAAGATAGCAAAAATAGTAACTCATCGTGTTATAAGGTAGCTCCTAGTAAAATAGCATGGATGTATAGGATATATCTACTGTTTTAATTGATACCGTTTCTGAGGTCTACTGAAAAATATCCAACTTTACAAAGTATATCTGAGTAAAAAATAACCGATTTCTGATTATCTGTTCATATAATATTTATATAATACTTTCAGTGCCTATATAACATAGAAATTAGGGGTATATAATGTTTATTGTAGAAGTTATTATAAGAAGAACTAGTGTTCTTTGGGCACACTGTCACATCTATTATAAAAAGATGAGATAATCTAATCTACGCGGTATTTTCATCTGCGCCCCGCAGCATCCGCCAACATTGTCGATACTAGAGGCATCTCAGCCAAAGAGGAAGGCTTTCCCGTTCAATACCACATTTTTGCTCCCAAATGAAAAATAAATAAAAGTACATTGTTAATCCTACCTGTAGTTTTTTCGATGGTAGATCTCATAAATGTTACCACCGACAAATGTCGAGCTCAGCACTTACCTGCAAAGAAAAGAAAGAAATTATTAGCGAAATAATAAAAGCTTACAGCGGCAGGGAGAAGTGTGTAATGGCACATAATTTGTACAGTCAGCGACGTGACATTATTAGAGTTGTTAGACCTAACAAGCAATAACCATTATTTGTATCCAATTATAGGAGATTTTTATTTACAGGAAAATAGTAAAACGATTTGACGGTAAATTAAAGCTTACTATGATCAATTGATTGAAAACAAAAGGTCACAAATTTTGTGAAGAATTAAATTGTTATTACAATCTACATCAAAGACAACATTGTGTAATGACGAAAGTTTTGCTGGTACGATGTAAAATGGACAACTATGACGTGACTGTCCCTGACACGTTATTATCCTTCAGATATCCATCGTCCTATCAAATTATTTTGTCCGAGATCAGTTTACGCCGCAGGTGGTACGAGTATCTCTGACTTACAGTGATTTGGGGCACTTATTTGGTCTAACAACGACAATATTCATTTAAAGACAAATTTTCTCCTCCGTTTGCCAACTGATTTTCATTATTATTAATCGATTTGATTATAGAGCTGTACAGTTATCAATAAAAACCTTGTTTTTATTTTCAGTAATGTTAGATATTAGTAGTGTATTAGTAGTAGATATTAGTAGATAGTATTGTAGTGTTAGATTAGAAGGGTAAGGTAGCGGCGATACATTAATCAAACCCAACGAGTGCAGTTTGAAAATTGATTTATTAAAAAAATAACGTCTAACGGAATAGGTTCTTAAATTAATGCTCTCATTATAGAATTTTTGGTTTCGAACCACTAGCAATATGTTGTGGGCCGGATCTATCCCAGAAATACATCTAAGAGATGACTACGTCCATCATGAAGAGGTCTGTTTTGGTATGTATGTTACCGGAACGCCTCTAATTACTGTCTTATATGTAGGTATGTAGTTCGCATTCCTAGTTATTTTACTTCGCTGTTTCTATAACCCAACTGTTTAACAGAAGCCGGTAATGCCAAAATACGAAAATACCTATTTAAGTAATACTAGACTAGTTATTTTTTTGTTTTCTCGAGATACTGATTCACTTATCTGTATGTACATATATTCAACTTAATACTATGGTAATCGCCTTTCATATGAGTATTCAAATGGGTCACAGTTTTAGATCTCTTTCGCAACTTATTTACAATTTCCGCTCATTACCAGCGTCTACGTACGGGGTTACTCAAAACAAACGTACCGATGTAATAGAATATTGTTAGTAAAGTTTGCACAGATGTATATGAAGTGGATTGTTTGTAAATTATTTAGAGCGCAGCATCGCGTCGTCGGGGACATTGGAAGTGCTCTGTTATATTCAGTTGTCTGGAGCTCAACAAGTGCATTGGTGAATGTAACGTTTATAAGACAGTGTGTGCTCAGTTTTGGTTCAACAGATAGAACAAGAGTGGCCTTGTGTTATTTATTTAACACGAGCTACCAGCTTCAAGAGTAAGTATGGATAATTTTTAAGTCTGTCAAATATTATAATTCGAGTTATAGGAATTTTAAATAAAAAAGGTTTTTGTAATAACAGTGATAAATTGTTTGAGCATAAAAAAAATTAAAACATATATATTTTTAGTCTTTTAAACGTTGTGAAAACGCCCAAAATTTAAATTGAATTAACCCAACTATTAATATAATAATGAATCATCATCCAATTACTTCATCATTAAACTAAGTATTAGCAGTCAACGGTCATAAAATACTATCACATTCTTTTAAAATATTTCTACATAGTACTGCCCCATTTCGTTTTAGAATACATAAGCCCAGTTCAGCCCAGTGTACATAAGCCCAATCAATATTTAGAATTTAAATTGACATTTTTAATTTTGACTTGTGAGCCGATTGCTATAAAACATAATAAATTACATATTAAGGTTAAACCTTTAAATTTAAATATACCGCATTCAAATCATTCCGGCAATTTCTTGACGGGAGCAAAGGAACAGACAAGTAGGAACTTTCTGGAAGTTGTTAGGGGCTGTGTTAACGATACTCCCAATTACGATTGTTGGGCATGTTCCACAGCCGCAGACATCGATCTGTTTTGTTATTTGTATAGAAGAAGACGGTTATAATCCTACGATCCCCTAAGCATTAATTAACCGGCTTTGATTAATCACCGCGTTGTTTACAAACAAAAGTTGTCAAACTGTCGTCATCCGGTGCATCGGGAACAGTTTAATCTCCCGTATTAACTAACAACGAGCGCTGCTCTGTTTGAGTTCCGACGGATGAACCTCTCGGGGCACCGTTCACTATGTATTAACAATCTGTTGCCATTAATACGTTCACTAAACTATAAACCCTCAGACATCGATCCCTCAATGATAAACACCGTTTCTGAATTAATGAGCGTTGCAACCCTGTTTAGACATGCTCCTACATAAATATATAATAATTAATGAATATTGTCACGTTTTGAAACACTGGTATGTTTCCTATTGATCAAATTATGTTGCTTGCTTAATAAAAAGGATCTTAAAACATGACAAAATTGTCATAAGTGTATCGTTTTATTTATTAAGGTGTTATTTATTTTATAACTGTATATTTTAAGATGCAACTAATGTACGTCGATTTTAAGAGTTTAGTACAGCCACACTGTAATTGTTTCGTTTCATAAATCATTACTAAATGTAAAGTAACAGCATATAAACGCAATAAGTTGGGATTCAGACGGTTCAATATCTCTGTACAATCAAGAGTGCGCGGGTGTCAGTAAATATTTAAGTTTAAGCAGTAGGTACCGCGGCCCGTGGACCGTAGTGATACAAGTTTTCTCATTAGCTGCGCGATTACTCCGCGAGAGCGCGCTCCGATATCTTGTGTAGATGTCCTGTCGATAGCGCGGGTACCTACTGTACTTGCCTGTACCTACTATTTGTTTATTTAAAACTTTATAAACTAACCAAGTTTTGAGCTTAGGACTTGGTACAGGGTACGACGATGTCAATAGAAAATGATGTTTTGCGGACGTGGAAGGTTTTTATACATTTTCTATGTACACAATATGAAAAAAAATCTTGAAATGAATTCTTTTTGATATTGTTTTTTTTCTTATGTACTCTCAAAGTGGTTGACGATATGATCATGATTTATGATATAATCATGATCTTAAATATCAAAAAACTTGGGATTGGTTATCGGACGTTGGGTGTTTGTGATTTTTGTATGAAGACGTCACACAAATGAATACTAAAGTAATGGAGAAAAGGTTGTGATTACGTGAACGATGTCAAACAATATATTTACCTGCGCAATCCCGACCATATATTATTGTATATTTGTTACAGATTACTTCGAAACCGCAAATGAGTTCAAGAATGAGGCCAATAATAATTACTCTCCTACTCTTTAAAGGTAAGGGTAATTTGTATATACAAAAAAAACAAGTCAAGTTCGATTCCGAACGGATCCAGATATTCGTGTGACTAATACTCGGGCTTCGGTTTAATGCCGTATTATTTGCGTAATCTTGTCCAAACAGGAATCTATAAGTACTCATAAGAATGTTCACGGTACATTTTTTATACATAAATATAATATTATAATATTGTACTTTAGTGTTACTACTTTGATTTTCAAGTGAGTTCACACCAGCGCTTCAAACAATGTGAATATGTTTGTTATAGTTAATTAAAACATGTAATAACGGTTTCACGGAGTTAATAAAATGATTAAATAAGTTACACTTAAGTTAATAAAGTCATGTTGAACGTTCTAAAACGTGCAACTGCTGGAAAATATGAATCAAATTCGGTGCTACAACGCACGTGAAGTCATACTACTAAAACGAAACATGTTACAATAATACACTGTATATTGGTTTTTAAGACAAAAGTATTAACACCACGTAATTTAATGTATAAAACAACTTAATTTTTTCACAATAAAAATTAAGAAAAAATTTACACATGATTATATGAAACGTTGTATCTCTAAAAACGATCTCCTCTAGACAACCCTTAGATGGATGAAAACGCCGATATCGGTAGAAAAGGGGCTAGAGGTATACGAGAAAGGCAATCGTGTTAATACATACCAAGCATACATATAATACGAGTACATACATCATAAGGTATTAATACCTGAAATATTTAAGTGTACCAAATGTGTACTTTTCAATAAAAATAAGTAATTGAAATCAAAATGTACTTACAAAACAGTCTAGTAAATAATGTGCACTTTAAGATAATTTATGAATATTTGTATTCTTTTGTTTACTTACGAACAGCATCACATTATAAATCTGTATTTATTTTGTGTCCAATATAATGCATAGTAGCATTTCAAACGGTATGAACAAACAAATTGAAACTTTAAATAGAACGTGATTGATACAGAAGACAAATGTTAGTACTATTTTATTTTGTCAATAAATATTGAGTATAGGTATAAACCGAAGTAGCTACTTCAATCATCTTACTTTTACAATATTTTTTCGATATCGTACAGATGTATGTATGTGACGTTAAAAGTTTTAAAACTACAAACAATATTAAACACAGGCCCACATTACGATCCCTTGTGTCTTGGGTGCCATGGATAACACTGAACGACAAGAACTCACACAGAGGAATTTAAACTTATCACTGAAATTTCTGCCTCCCTGGGAATCAAACTTAGGACTCATCAACCGGCGGTACGGTACGATGACCATTGCGGCACACCGTTGCATCAATCGTGGTGGAATTGCGTTTTTAATAATTATAATAATAATTAATTAAAAACATTGCACGTTGAGAAATAAATTATATTGGTTTATAACATATGCGCCTGTCAGATTATCATTAAATATGCTAATTACTTAAATAAAACCATTCATTTTGATATTACTAAAACCCTTAATAAATGTATGCGGCGTCGAAACGACGGGTTTACGTTATGTGAGCCGTTTATTTAACAGATTTATCGGTAACTATAGGAATCTATAGTATAGTAAATAATGAAAATGGTACCAAAAATACTCAAATTATTTTGGAGACTGTATTTACCGGTCGCAATTATCTTGTTTTTCACGGCGACAACTATTGAGGTCGTTCATAAGCTGTATACACTAATGCCATCTATCGAAATTCTTCGGAACAGTAACAGAACATGTTCCTTCACCAATCTGCACTGGAATCTCATATTATTGGGAACTAGCGCGGCGCAGTCTTGGGCCATTCATGCGATCGAGATAAATGGGTTACACAAATAATGTAGGAAAAACTCGTTAGTACCTGGACAATTACACCCTTATAAAATCGACAGCCAATACTTTTACGTGTTTACGTTTCAGTATCAAAGGCCCAGAAATAATACCTCTGGTAGGACTAATATTTAAATTTCACACTGACTATTACTTCATTCATTTGTCCGTTCCCTTACCGATTATTTACATAAAAAAAACAATTAGATGAGTAAACTGTCAGTGAACCTGATTGGATCGCCTTTAACTTAAAGCAGAAAATACAACTTCACCAACAGTTACTTATCGTAAACAAAACAAACTTTAATTTCCGACAGTTCCAGGCTGTACGTAAAGTTTCAATTTGCACAATTCGATGGTTGAAGTGTGGAGCATTTAGTTAATTGTCTAACTAAATAGAGGCTGCGGCAAATCCCACGCCTCAGGTATTCATCGGCCACACGTATTTGTACTCTATGGAAGCGTAGTTCATTTGGGAGTTACCTTGTCTGATAAAGGATCGACTATGGTAGAACCCGTTTAATACGATCACACTTAATACGATTTCTCGCATAATACGCCATTTTGCATCAGTCCCTGCAACTTGGGACATGTCTTTAACGCATAATACGATTCGTCATACCGTTTAATCCGCCTAACGCAAACACACATCACCTGCGGCAGCGGCCAGCGGTTAATTAATTAACAATACTTTTCTTAGTGTGAAAAAACACAAGAGACGCAATATTTTATAAAAACAAATGACAACTAAAGAATATACGCAAAAATAAACTGTTTTATTTTCTAGAATCTATTAATGTTTGCGCCCAGTATTCTCGATTATACGAACAGCAAAAATTCAACCATTTTTAAGCGTTCCCGTAATTTTGTCCATGAGTGTAGATTGGTAATTGGTTGATTATGTAGTAGATTCGTTTTATTTTAATATATACCGCATAATACGCTTTGCCGCGTAAGACGCGTTTTTGGTTAAGTCCTTGTGAAATCGTCTTAAAGGAGTTTTACTTTAATATGATTGTATATTCCTTCAGTACCTTCAGTACGACGCTTTGTCTCGTCATTTTTAGCCCGCGACGGTGTTCCCGTTCGATTATAATATGGATGTCTTCAAGGCAATAGTGAATAGACTTCTGCTGATTTAGCGCGCTTTACGACACGAGATTACATCACCACTTACCCTCAAGTAAGCCTGTAGTCAACCATTCACTTACAATATTATAAAAGTACGTTATAAACATATTTCTTGAAAAACGATTGTAAAGTATCGACAGAATTAGAGCGCTGATTTGAGAGATAAAGAGGAATATCAAACCAATTATAAACATCATTATACAATTGTTCATCTTTGGTTTAGTATATTTGAATAACGAAGTGCAAGGATCGCTTCCACGAATTACATGTATAATTTCCCGCCAATTATCGAAAAATGTTTTGTAGGTTTTAAGTAAGAATCGAATTCAGTTATAGCTCTTAAATATTTCACGGCTGACAAATGTTTAAGTGTATAAATATTTATGTAACACGATCCACGATAGTTAAATAGGCAATACAACATTACAAATGTGAAAGTTATAACAGGATAACTTTATTATCAGATACTAATACACGTTAGGACTAAAGATTTGTTATTTGGACGTAGGTAATGACATGGGTCTGACTTTAATAGCTTCCAATATCAGAATACTACAATTTCCATCACGATATACAATGTGGAAGTTGTGATGCGGTTAGACAGATGATTAAATAGTATAATTTAGTTTAGGATTCGATATTTTAGGTCTTAAAATCATTACAGTTTACTTCAGTAAATCATGTCACATTAATATTTATATTTACTTCGATACGCCAATTGAAGTTTTTTTCTCACACACTGTAACATTAAATTTAAAGTAATTTAGTAAATAAGGTACACTATCTTATTTCCTGTGGTTTCGCTCTTCCAAACCAGTAGGGATTGTCATTCATTTCTGTTTTTTGTCTATTATTTTAGAGTTTTTTAAAATGTATGTTTCAGTATCTTATCTCAGTGAACTTGTAGGTACAGTTTAGTTAGTTAGTATTAGTAATAGTTGTTATCTATTAGAACGGTTTGATAAATCATTGCCTAGAATGAATAACGTGTGAATATGACGTCAATCGAACAATTTGTTCAGAAGTTACATGCTTGTCAATAGTCAATACTATGCGTCACTTTGTGTGTAAATTGCCTTCAACCCATTGGTGTTTCACTACTGAGCACGGGTCTCTCCTCATCTTTGAGGAGGTCTAGAGCATACTCCACCACGCTGCTCCAGTGTGAATTGGTATGAGATAATGGCCAACCCAAGTGTCGGAAGTTTTCAAGCCGTCCGAAAGTCTCCGACTTGGCTAGACGACTGCTATCTACGATAACAACCTGGGCCGACGGCTTAACGTGCCCTCCGAAGCACGGAAACGCTTAAGAAATTTTTGCCATTAACGATCACCCATCCAGTTACCGACCGCGCCCGCAGTTGCTTAACTCGGTCGATCGTTTGGTCAACGCGAGCCACCGGACTACGAGCGCTTCTGAAATGTGTAAATTCTGTAAATTAACTGTCGGTTAATTTAGGCGGCGCAGGGCGACTGGTATTAATACCGGTCCCGTTAAATCGGCTTGCGTCGCTCGCACGCGGCGGAACTACTTTTGCATAAACCCCCTTCTTTACCTGCCCCGACTGCTTCCAAAATGTTAATAATGATTACCCCACCTATAATTGAAAGCCACAGTATTACAATTAAGATGCTATATTCTTTCAAGACGATAGTACGTTTTGTAAGTTTCGATCCGATCCGATCGAATCCTAAACTATATTTTTAACTATGAGCATATAGGATATCCGTGCGTGGGCTAAGTAGGCTAACATAACTCTCTGTAATCACGATAATATAAAAATATATGCATGAAACAAAACTGCATCTAATAATGTCTTTACGTGAAATATTTTTAAGAATAATGGCTTTGTCAATGGACGAAAAACCGACTTTAATTAGAGACGCCCAATTAAATATTCCAATTTCCGAAGTCATACGCATTATTAAGGATAACACAAAATCTACTCGTCAGATGTCGTTCAAATTTAAATGATGTGAACACTAAACACTTGATGTGAGCCACCTTTCATATAAAAAAAGAGAATAATTGGATTATTCTTTTATTCGGTAAGTATACACCGTCAACGTTATTAACTCACACATAAAAATAAGAAAAAAATACAAACGAATTGAGGCCCTCCTCCTTATTTGTGAAGTCTGTTAAAAACTAACAGTGTTTAAAGGCACTAAGATCCTATAACAATAATTTTTGTTTCTTTTTTTTTGTACTTTGGCTAACATGATTTCGCAAACGTCAGTAATTTCTTTACTTATTTAGGTGCGCTTCAGTGAATCAAACCTCATTCTTTGCAGCATCCCTTAGTACATTAAATGTGTGCGTTTAATCTATTGTCAAACGTCAATTGGGTTGCAAAAAGCATGATTATTCAGAAATGATTCGCTAATCAACGTTTCAGAAACTCGAATTGACTTCATAGAACTTTCACGTTA
>DWJN01000749.1:0-21356 GCA_018248895.1 Carystus phorcus
AGTGCGGTAAAAATCCCACATAACCCTGTGTCGCTCCCACGGCACTGGGTACCTTTTGAAGGTTTCCCCCTCGAAAACAAAAAAAAAAAAAAAAAAAAAAGGTATTATTAATATTGTTATTAAATAAGTACTATTAATAATATTACCCTCTTGTTTCAGTACTTAGCGTCTTGGTACTTTAAGAAGAAATGCTTCCTATTTTTCTTCTTAAAATCTTTGTAGCCGGTAACGAGTTGGCGTAGTCTTTAGTATTACCGATATTATACAGATATATGTACACTCTCCATCAGGTATCGTCTATCCGTATGTCCCCTATTTATTAACGCAGACATTGCAACATTAACATTTCGAAATATATAATAAAAACCATTCAAATTTTACTGAACAATTTGAAGCACATTTGAAATTATTCTTAAAACTCAATATGCAAATCTCACTGTTATAGTTATTGCTACCATCTTGGATTTCTTCACCATCACGTGGGGTTGACGTCAAGCATTAACTTCTATTAATTAAAAAGTAGAATCAGAAGCAGGTATTATCAGATAGTATGTGTTTAATAGCTTAATTATTAATACCGAAATTACCGAAGTACTGTGAAAGAGATATTTTAATTTTTATTAATAATAAGTTCGTTATTATGTAGGTACATACGCAGGTGCATGGTACCGTGACGATACATAAATTACGATAGAAAGTTGTCGCCGGGTTATGAAGTAAATATCCACTTGATAATCGTTGTGAAAATTTGTCCGGTTAATTGAAATTAGCTTTACGCACCTATATCACCGATTTATGGTAATCGTTTACCCTTAATGGGTTTAAATTTTAAAAATTACATGTTACGTGACTCGTTAGCAGAACTTAAAAAGTAGGTCAAAGTGGCCATCACTATCAATAATGGTAAAAAATGATAAGCTGAAAATAATTATTAAAAAGAAAAAAAAAGGAAAAAATGTCCTTGTTGCGCTTTAGTGTCCGGCGAACACGATAAACGACCCGTGCAACCGGACATTACGCCCTCATTTTTATTTGGCAGATAGACAAAAACACCCTTTTTCTTTATATAACACGCACACGTTCACACTTTATGTACCCGAAAATATGTACAGTAAGCGACGTAATGTGTAACATCTGTCCAAATTATCCACGCAATTTTACGCTCTCCACAAAGAGATTAAAGCACATAATCGTGTACAATTTAAAGGCAATACATACATTACTATACGGACCACCGTAAATAGGCTGGACAGTACATAGACGCGCTGCGTTCAATAATTAGCGAATGTTTTTTAAACAGAATTCGAAATTTGAAATGAAGTTTTATTCAGTCCGATTGCGATTTTTCAATTCGTAATTCGAATGAGGATGCATTTTTTTTTCAATTTGCATTCGGAATGGCGGCGACGTTCGCTATTTAAAATGGATTAATGCTTTTGTTTTCAATAATGCATTGCGCTTTGTGATATAAATCCAAATAAATCATGGCATTGAAGCGTATCATTGAGTTTATGAAGCGTTGTATAAGAAATAATGCCTAAAAGTTGTTATACAGCGAAGCACTTTATAAGTGGACAGAGAGTCCTGTTGAAGGTTAGGCGGAGTAAGCATTGCTTTAAGCTGAGATCTGAGATATGTAACAAAACTTAGAACTTGCTTCTTGAACATCGGTTGAACGGGTCTCTTATCCCTTGAGTATTTTCGATTCGTCCAGTATAAGTTGAGCTTCCACGTCCCTCGGTTTCTTAACGAGTACGCGGACGGGAGGGTTTCGTAGGAAGTTTGAGGGGTCTAGAGAGTCGGCTGGTTCTTTCATAAAAAGAGTCGAGGGTTCTTATGGACTTGTTGAGCTAGACGCGAAGGGCAGAGGGTCGAAGAACAGGATTGCACTGCTTAAGATAGATGCTTGTGAATTTTTTACAATTCATTGTATTCGAGAACGAGATTTTACGTAAAATATATCATGTCAGATTTTATAAAACAATATCAATATTTTTTAATGAATATATGTAGGCAGGTCTGTGATTAAACCTAATTTTGCTGTGAACAATCTTACTTTAAATTCTATATTAAGTTTAGTGTTAAATTCTGGATTCCCAGGAATAACAAGAATATTTAGTTAACTTGTAAATAAATTTATAGTACAAGTCGTCCAACATGCGCTTACATGCAAACATTGATATCTTGGAATTAAAAGAATCCACAAATGTCCAGTAAACCCACATTAGACAAAGTATAATTTAGTTATTTTTATATGACGTTCAATTAACAATTTCAGCGGTAAACAATAACTAATTATTTATGTCAAGAACTACTTAAATCATTCACCAAGCATCCATTCAACTTTATTATAATCATATTACCTATTTGACCTTTATAAAATTACTTTACAGTAAACTCGATTATGTGTATGATTCGATATTATTTTTTTTTTAATCTCACTGCGCCGCACTATTAACGAACGCATTCTATTCACGAAATTCATAATTCGAATTTCGAATATCGAAACGATTCTATCGACAGAGCTATTTCCTATATGTTTGTGTTTGAATTTGCTTTGAAGTCACGTTGTGTAATATAAACGTAATTTTGTCTATTCACACATGCGTAAGAATGTCCGTGTAAATAAAGCCATTTTCAAACAAATTTGCCGTGCGATATTTTGTTGTGTTGCTGTAGCGCATGTGAACAGACACTTGGAAAAAATTTATATTTTATTTATTTATTTCAGAATTACCAACAAGATTATATGCTAATACTTACATAACAATAGTATTTTTGAGTTTTATAAATACATATAATCTCACTTATAGGTAATTACAACATGCATAAAATTAATCTTTTCTTTTCATTACATTTATTTTGACAAACCCTCGGGGTGGCTCTATATTCGTATGAATCCAATAATCATCACTTAATGCTGTCATAAATAATATTTTTTGTGTAATATTGCACAATCTAGGTAGCGTTCACTTAGGAATAATGATAAGTAATATTTTGGTATGGAAGGAAAATGTGGTAAAACCAATTAAAAGATAAAGAATAAACCCGAGCTTCATATTTACCTAAATGTTTGTACCTAAGGAGTACGCCTGAACGCCCCTGACAAGAAACGTTAGGGAGACGAAGGTTTTAAGTACATTTCTTAAAAAAAAGATAAAAAATGGGTACACGAGACAGAACCATATCTAACATCTTTCATATACTTCAAGAAAAAAGGGGAAGGAATGCAAAAGAAAGATTAGAAAGTTTAGAAATGTAGGGGGCGCTAATGGGCAGGCATACTAAGAGACTTTTGTCTTGCGTTAGACGAGCAAAAAACATTCAAAAATAGAATAAAGGAATGACGTAGATACTCTGTGGAACGAAGAAAATGAAAAAATATAGCTGAAAAACGCTTGTAAGACATTTACAAGACATGTAGAATAAAGGGTTCATTTCAATCTTCAAAAATATTATTAAAATACAGTTTTCAGCTTAAGATACCCACAGATTAAATTAGCATTTTTTCAAAATTATAACACTATTTGTATTATTTTACTTTTTTATGTTATTAAAAAACATTAATTTGCTTCGATTTCTATTTACGTTCTGTATCCATAGAAACCGAGAAAATGATATTTTACCACAAACACTAAACCCTAAGCAACTAATCTGTCGGACACTTTTTGAGTCGCTATCTATCGCCATAAATATCCAATGTGCTTATTTCCTTATTTACATAGACACACACAAACAATAACAACACATGCACGTCTACTGATGCAACACAACGACAACCTGCAACACTACACTATCGGCGGTATACAATGCATCGATGTGTGCGTCTATCCTTCCTTGACCTAGAGCGGCGACTATCGTCTCTAGGTCAGGAGCACTACACACTACACGTCTCGTCCACCCATCTCGAGCTGCCGCCCTTCCCTCCCCTAGTTAGTTTCTCACTAGCGCGGGGTTAGTGAATAGATTTCCAGGGGTCTTTAGATTCTGGACGCGTGATAGTCGACTGTCTCGTCCAGTTTGTGAAGAACTACCCCGCGTCTTTAGTGCTACGTGCTGCAGGTCTGATAGGGGGGAGCGAATAGATTTGCAGGGGTCGATGTAGGTTGGACATGTGGCTAGCCGACTAGACGTGCCGTAGACGGGCGGAACACGCAATCTTGGTAATGGCGGGCAGCAAGTGTTTGGGTCGAGGTAACGTATTTCATTAAAGTTTCACATTAATTTCGAATTACGGTTAGGGGTGGATGTGTGTTAAGGGGTTGATTGGGGTGCCAATGGCTTTTATGGTTAGTTAAAGTGGAGAATGTCTAAATTGTTAAATATAATTAAGGTAATTGTGTTTCCATTAAATAATGCTTAGATTATACGTTTTTTTCTTATTATAATCGTTTTGTAGTTTTGTTTCACTAGGGACGGGATAAAAGGATACAATAATATTGAAAATTTAATGACTTTATATAGATATTTTCAACTATACCTAGTCGTAGTGCATAGTAATCTTTGCACAGTCTATAATACAGACAATTTTAATAAAGTGTAGCTAATAGAAGAACTTCGGGCTCAATAGAGCGCCTTGGGAGAGTCCTACTTGAAATGGCTCCTTATAACATTTTTAAACAATGGAAAGAAGGAAACTGTCAATGCTAGAACGACAAAAGGCATCACTGAAGGCATTACCAAGACAAGAGTAAGAAAGAAAGCTTTATTTCTTAAACTTAGAAACCTAACTAAACATTTAAAACCTATCGTAGGCCCTTGCAATACCCTTGGCTAGCCAAGTCACCTTCAAAGAAAACCTATCACAAACCACTTGCCTGTTTGCCCATTATTCAGCTGATAAACTAATTGAACTAATTAAATTTGGTAGCTAATTACTTGTTGGATATAAAACTAGAATTTAGTTAAATATTAATCGGGTGGATTAGTTTGTCGGAAGTTGTCGGTACAATTTGACTTTACTTCTTCACCAGAGTGGATATCACTATGATACGCGCGGACTGCAGGCCTCCTCGAATCTACATCATCTCCATTATAATCACCATCATTATTATCAACTCGGGATCTCCGTTTATAATGAGAGGGATGTAAGGTAGTTTCTCATGCTGTCAAATGCAGATTGATAAGATATGTGCTTATAACTTCTTCATGTTTTTCTTCAACAAAACCTACTTATACACATATAAACATAACATATATGTAGGAATGGGGCCCAAATTGAAGCACATTAGATCTTTTATTTTAATTGTTTAAATTTCGGAAACAATCTTACAGTCTTTTCTTTATTATTCATTACATCTCTTGACCTCTCGTCATAGCTAACTATTATCGAGTTACAATAAAAAAAAATAAGAAAGTAAATAAAACCTATAACAAAATAAAAGGTAATGATTCCGACATATATAATATAAAATCAATGCTTGTTTGCTTGTTTATTTATCTTTTATAGACTCTAAAATTACAGGAGATAGAGAATTGATGTCTTTTGCAACTTTGTTCATAGTTCTTTGAAAAAGGTTTAGGTATCAAAATGATTTCTATCGGGCTTGGTTGATGAGCTACAGTTGATTAAGTATTATATATCCTACAGCATTTCAATAAATAGAATCAAAACGACATGAACTCCTCCTAAGTTGGATTGATTTTGATGATTATTTTGTACTAGCGACCCGCCCTCGCTTCGCTTCGGTAAATATTAAACATAAAAATGGTTATAGCAGGTTAATCTTAAAAGCTAGACGCTATCTTTTTTTTAGAACATTTAGAGAGGAACAATATTGTAATACATGATTTTTGAGTAACTTTCACCGTTTACTCAGCGCACCCAAGGAAAGCTCTAAATTTTGCCATTTTTGCATTATTATTTATTGCTGCTCCTCTCCTAATCCTCTTCGCGTAATGTTATATAGCCTACTTATAGCCTTCCTCCATATATGGACTATCTTACACTAAAAGTCTTTTTCAAATCGGTTCTGTAGTTCCTGAAATTAGCGCATTCAAACAATAAATCAATCAATCAAACAAACTCTTCTGCTTTATAGTATAGATGTTTAAGTGGTTTCCAGAAAGCTTTAAATCAATAATTCCATCCGACAGAAAATGTTTTTCATGTTGCAAGGTAACATCTGCCAAATCCGCTTTCTTATTATTGAAGCGACAACTCACAAAGGTGTGCACGTGTGCACACAAGCATATAGCATATGTATACGAATACAATACAGACTACACATACATACAACTATAATATATAACACACATAGATAACTTTTAAGTGTAAATGATCTATGAACAATGTCATGATTTACCTTAAGAAAATGTATTCAAGTCTCGGTTTTTGCGAACGCTCAGACGAAACTAAATGAAGTAGTAAACAATATGTTACTTAAATCCATCATTTAGTGTTTCTCAAAATTGTCTAATAAGTATCTGGTTTTACCGGAACAGGATTTAATTGTTTTTAGACAAAATTCCTATATTACAAATGGAAGTATGCTTTAATACGAAAGTTATTCTACTTGATATCCCTTTGGCTCATCCGAGGTAAACCAAGGTACAGCCTTCCACCTATTACACGGTCCTTTGCAATCCTCTACACCATGTTATATAAAGTCTCCGAGCAATCTTTATCATGCTTTAAGACAGATGAACTGACTCAGATCACAGCAGCCCACGGAAACGTATCACCAGCCAACACGTTGTTGATCAAATAGAACCCACTTTTATTTTCCATTTCATGGTTTCATAAGAAAAGTTGTCATACAAATAAATATACAAGACAGACATGGTGTAACCGTGGGTTACTCGGAGAAACCTAATAATGAAATCTAAACATTCAAACATCTTAAAATACTGTGAGTATAGTCAATATTCATTAACATTTGACGTTTAAATTAATGGTTTTGAGACATCGCGGAATCCATACATTATCATAATCTTATAGTAATATTTCGTGCCTCGACGCAAATTAAAAACCTACCTCAACGCGCGGCTAGTTAGAATCTATTGTACACATATGTCTTAGTATCTCTTTTAAATAAACCGGTTTATACACGCACACATGCAAACATTCACACAGCTGCCAAAAACTTTAAGAAATGTGAAATCAATCATGCCAAATTACATAGAGCCGCGGCCTAATACTCGTCCGTTGTGTTTTCGCCTCTACATGGCTTGGTCAGTGCCTACGCACACATGTAACATATAGGAACACATAGATATAAATAGTATCCAAAGTCAAGGGATGGAGTGCACCGGGGTGAACGACCGCCGAAACGCCCGCACAGCAAGGTCACGCACACTGGCACACACTGCGCGGCCGTGAAATTAGAAATAATAGTGCCGTAGACCGCATCGATAGTTGGAGCCGATTGTCGATGCGCGGAATTATTTCAAACTTAGAAACATTCCCATGAAACGGAAATTTGAAGATTGTCTATTTAAGTGGTTTTTATCTAAACGTCCTTAAATCATAAGGCATTTTGTTGAATGAACATATTTTTCTGTACCTTTTTGAGACATCAAATTATTTACATTTTCGAATGTTTGACTAAAGTAGTAATATATGTATCAATCTTAGAGTTGTGTCATTAATCAAGAATAGTTCAAGGTTCACCCATTGTTTAGTATTCAACATAAAGACTGTGATATAAGTTTATGTATCAAAACCGGACGCCGCCTCAATAAAATAATATAACATTATAGTCAATTCACTGCGCCCAGACTAAGCCATAAGGTTATTAACAATTTAAATGTTTACTACTTTTGAATAAAGCAATTGGGTAGTACGTTGAACTTTTAAATTATACGAGTACCTACTATGTAAATGGCGAAATTTGTTTACTTCGAATAGTGTTCAGTGTCTGCCCAATCCGGAGTCGTTGAATTAGCGGCGCGCGGCGACTGCATGCTAATGTATGTGGTTAAAAGAATTTATAAATATGAGTTGCTTGTGCACACGATCGCTTCCTGGCCACACTAACTTACACATGCTAATTTTGGCTTTGCGATGATGTTCAACAAGATAAGCATCATGGCGTGATGCGGCTACGAGTTGAAATTCGATGTTAGACTATACGCTTCACTGTTTGTTAATGTTGAATAAAATTTCGAAGAGGAAACTGCTTCGAGTGCTCACAGAATTTTATTTCATGCGCCGTCTAAGAATTTCAATGCTGTTATCGTGCGTGCATTGTAATGTAACACTAATTTATTTCTTAGCCAGTTTTTTCACAACAAATATAGTTGAAGTGTACAAAAAATTAAAGATAAGTACTCAGTAGGTACGCTGTGCATACATTTTAATTAAATAAATGGTAAACATAAAAACGTGTCTCAATGTTAGTTGGCTAAGTATTATTCCTGCCATTATAATTGCAGTCAATAACATTACATCGTTTGTTCCAAGGCTAACTTGATTTAATTTTAGCTTAACATGCAGTTCATGCATGTCACAGTCTCATTGCAAGTATTTTGCAGCTACTAAACTGAACACCGATTTTCCGATTATCGTAAACAATTTACACATTTCTTTTGACTTTGTACGATGGTAAACACTTGTTCCAATGCCATGTATTAAGAAAGGTATTTTTATTTCATGTTACTGTTTCTTTATACGCCTTTAAAATTTTCTTTATTGCTTAATGAACAGGATAATTTACGTTCATTAATAGTTATCACACTCAATCCGATCGATGCTTGCTTTTATCAAGAGCTTTTAGCTTATTCTTAATAATATGGTAAACGCTAGTGCATATGTAAACATTTATCAAACATAACATCTGCTAAATGAATGAAAATCTGTTCCGTAATTTTAATTAAATAATTTATTGGATTAGGTTGAGAATTTTGTTTTCATATTACGTTTCATAAATACACCAATAACGACTTAATTATAAATGCAACAATGCAAATATCCACAAAGTGTACAAAACAACGTTATAATTGCCTACTATCTACAAATTTTTTAAACAGGAAACTGCAACCGGTTATTATCGATAGACCGCGGGTCGTCACTTGCCAAATGCTATTCCATAGTGTTTGCTACGTGTTTGTATTTTATGACTTTGTTTATATTCACATAAGATAGCAAATAGTAACTTTTTAGGTTCATCTGAATCATAACATAGTGACAAAGTAGTATACATTTTGTTGATTTTATGAATTGATACGTCAAAGTTAGAAATAAATTAAGAAACTGCGCCGCATTCAGTTATAACACGTAGTTTTCGCTTGAATACCATGAAAATGTCTTATTAATATTAATTGTATCATAGCCAATGTTAATCCGATATGCTTGCAAATAGAATTATGATTGACTTGAATTGTAAAAATCAAAAGTATTGTAAATTTTGCTCGATATCGTTTTATCTACAACAGATTTTCATGTATCGATCAAATCAAACCAAATGAAATCGCTTTATTGCCAGAATGTAGTACATATTACATAGATGTTACAAAAAAATATAGGACCAATACATTCGACCACGTGTGGTATGCAAGTGTCAATCATACAAAACTATCAAATTACTATTAAACCAACTATATTGTGAATTAAATTTCCCTATTAAATCATTCACCAACTAATTATGTTAATGTCAAAGTTTTACGCGTCAATGTCAAAATAACAATATTAATAATAATAAAATAAGTACAAACTATAGGTTAATAATTAATAAATAAATATTTAATATTCCCTTATCGTTATTAATAGATGGATCATTACTCGTCGTACGCGGGCGTACAATACTCCCCGTTGGACATGGCTGAGTATGTGTTTTGGACGGGCGACGAGAGAGGCGTTACGGCGGCCATCGAGGATTTCCTTCAAGACGGCATGGTATGACGTCCGAATGGATTTTATGACACTGACGTATGATTACTAAATGTTATCAGGGGCACACTCACGGACGGTTTTTGAAAGGCTGATCAACAAAAAAATAAAGAAATTCACCGTCACATCTATTGTCAAACGTCAATTGGGTTGCAGAAAGCATGACTATTCAGAAATTATTCACTAATCACCGTTTCAGCAACTCGAATTGACTTCATAGAACTTTCACGTTAATATGCGTGTTATATGAACGAAATTTTGACAAGCCTTTCAGAAACTGGCGGTCACTCTATTATATATGTACGCTACATAGCATTATATTGAAATTATCACATATTTGTTAAATAAGATTTTTGAGTTACAATAATGCAGAATAACTCTCTTTTTATTAACGAAAATAAACACATAAAGAAAAGAGGTAATATTCTGTCTTCAAGTGATTTCTTACATATTGAATATCCATTATACTTAAAGTGCCATTATAGATGCCACCTCTTCAAATATTTGTAACATAAACATATTGATGGTTACATAATTGTCTCATAGATTCAGCCGTATGTAATGATTATTTCTGCCTTTATTTTTTGTCGTATTAGGAATTATCTTTGCAATAATTAGGTTAAAGTTTTTGTTGTTAGGTATTCAAATTGAAATTCTAAATAGTTCATTCATGTGGGTATTTTTTCAATACCATAGTATGTTTTTTGATTTCACACTACACTTTTTTTTTACCTTTTTAATTATCTTTTTTACATTTTTTTTTCTTTGTTAAACATTGCTGTGTCTAAATTACGTTAGAAAATTTTTTATGCTTCTCTTTTTAATTGTCATTGTCTCTCTTTGAGTTCTTATCTCTTTGATGGGTTGGTTGAAAATAAACGTTGTGTATAGATAAGACCGCTTGATTTCTGTATTTTGATCGTTTAATTATTTTGTATAATCTGTGGTGTCCGTTTATAATGTGTTTATTTATCTGTGTCTATAAATATTGTCGTTTTGTTATTTGTAGATGACCAAAGAAGAAGCTATTAACTTCTTGCAAGAGATCAAGTTCTACATAGATTACTTGCACGCGCAATATTCCCGCAACAGGAAAATTGCTGAAGAAAGTGTCCAACAAGAGAAGATGAGAAACATGCTTCTAGAACAGGGCGCAAAGGTACAAGCTATATTTTAATCTAGTTATCATTTTTACCATATTAAGTTACGTCAAATAATAGACAGTAATATTGTTTAACATCAATATCATAATCAATTTTGTTTTCTATAAAGAAAATCTTCTTGTATGTATATTTTTTTTAAATCTTATTATATTTATATTTATTTCATTCCCATAGCCATCTAATGCCGTCCGTGATGATACTCTTTTTATCTTTGATATTTTATTATTTATATTTGAAATAACTAGAGATATTTTCTTCAATCGAAGCTAACTCCTTCGAAGAAAAAATCTAGATATAAAAAAGTAGAAACAAATCGTCTATTAGCTACGATTCCATAAACAGACTTACAGATACATTGATAAGCACATATACACAATGACGATACGCAATATATGTATATGTTAAATTTATAACTACCTTCTTTATGTGCCGGGAGTTAAAATAACGTATAGTGACTGTCTGAACTGGACACATGAAATATGATTTAATTTTATGCTCTTTAGTTAGGAAAATTTGTGTTACGTAATATTTTACCAATAATAAAACATTTAGTGAGAGGTAAAATTAATTTCATTTAAGCTTGTTGTGGGAAACTAGAGCGACATGGCCTTTACTTATGCAGTGACCGGAAGAAGAGTGACGAGCTGGCTTAATATTAGATTAACCCAGAATAATGCCAATGGGTGAACCCAAAAAGTATATTCCATATTTCGCAGTTAAAATTTTTAGAACTATTTTACCTCTTATACCTAAATCCGCAAGGTTTAAGACATTCAATAATACATAAATATTAGCTACATAATTTTACACAAAAAAAATTTAAAAAAGAAGCATTAGTAAGCTGTTTAATGTTATTTAAAATACTACGAAAATTATAAAAATATGAGAAATATTTTTCGCTAACACCAACAGCCAATATTTGTAAGCATTTTTTACTTATCTATTTATTGAAATCGCTTAATAAAATCATTTAATCATATATTATAATTTTTTCCCTTTGATTACCAATGAAACGTAACGTGTTCTTGTACTCTACTCTACGTAGATATGTGTAGCATCTACGCTTTCTCGATGCTACGCCGTAGTATAACGCTACACCGGTACATACATTTTGTATTAAGGAATCATCGCTTGCTCAATAAGTAGCGATTTTTAATGAGGCTTGAGTTTCTGTTGTGTTTTTTTTAGTCAAGGAATAGTTAATATGAGTGTTGTTTCAGAACTGTAACTATTTTTGGTGAAAAAGTTCATAACACCATATGGTAATCATTTTGAATTTGAACCATAAAATATTTGTTTGCAACCATCACAAAAACTGAGTAATAGTCTAGTAGTCTAGTGATTAATAGTAGGTAATTCGAAATGTTTTTAAAATATTTCTTACTTTATGTCATGAAAATAAATAACTTTTTACTCGGTCAACTAATTAGACTCGTGTGAAAATTGGGATCTAAATAAACGAGATTTCACAGTAGCTAACGAGGTTTTAGAAGAGAAGCTATTATAGCGTATCTCGTCGCGCGGCGTCGCGGAGATAACTGAAAAACCTTCAAAGATATTTACACTACTAATAGAGCCGGGGAACTTTGAATCACCTTGAAACATTGATTCCGTTTTTGTAACATTTCTCATAAATGCTCAGCTCCTACTGGTCGTAGCGTTATGTTATATAGCTTATAGTCCTTCTAGGTAAATGTCTTATCACAAAAATAATTTTTCAATTCACTGGAACCAAAGGCAGTAGTTCTTGCATATTAGTGGCTTCTACCAAATAAACAAACATTTTCTTTAGCTTTATAATATTATAAAATTATATTAATATAGATAGAGTTCGGATTCAGTATATAATATGTTTTTAATACCCCCACACTTCTGATTTCTCTAATAATATTGATTTACAGATTTTTTAAAGTGTCTATGAGATGCAGAATGATAATGGTCTATTATTTATCTTATAAATTACTCTAATTCAAAAGTTACGTTATGACTAAATCCACATGAGCATAATCGCGAGTAGTTGCTAGTATGTTAATAAATAAATGTTGTGCACAAAAAGGCAAACTACAAAAAACTGAAGAACTCCAAAAAGATTCGTAATATCATTTGAAGTCCTCTACAGGTAAACCTTTTTAGAATTACAACGCACGAATCGTTAAATCAGTGGGCGTGAATAATTCGGATTTGGGACAACGTTACTTTGTTACTGATATTCATATATTTCACCGTATACAATTTGTCCATCCGAAACACCTTTCAAGAGGGGAAAGAATGTTTCAAATAGATACATTGGTTTTATTATCCTCCAGATATTATATGAACTCATAATAGTCAAACTTTTTCTTTATAATCTTAGTATTGTAGTATCTACAGGTCTCTCTTTTTGTGATTTAATATTTTTTCTTTATTTCCATTATTATGTTTCGGAAACGATAGACTCTTGCAGCAAGACATCAATGTCATAGAATTGTGAATTTATTTTTGTATACCGAATTGGTCATTAGTCTAAATATATCAGTGTTTATTCGACACTATAGTGCAATTTGTATTAATTAGCAATAAGGAGTATGAAACGCTTGTAGAACAGCAGTTTGCGTCGATTATAAGTGATCGACCGAGTTGATCAGTTGCGAGTGCGGTCGGTAGCATAATAAGTGATCACTGAAATTTTTTCAACGCTTCCGTGCCTCAAAGGGCACGTATTACTGCCGATCCCGCACGTTTTTATCGTAACAACGCCTTAATAATTGCTATCACGCTGACATCTCGTCAATAGCAATTAATAAGGCGGGTCGGAGGTTATTGGTAAAAAAACATATTTGTTTGTATTGGCCACCAACTCCTTCACTTAACTGCACTGGAGCAGCGTGGTGGGATATTCTGTAGGCCTCCTCAATGAGAAAGGAGTGAGCTGTGCTCTGTAGTGAACTAATAGGCTAAGGAGAATTAAACAAATACCTATAACGTCATAATAACACGATGCCATTATAACGAATAATATGTAAGTATATAAAAAGGATAATACATTAATATCTACTATATAAGTAAACGTTACTGCCACAAGTAGTTGCACACTCTAGCTAATAGCAATAAAACGGTCAATAGTCTCTGCTACCCTCATTAATTTATTAGGTCTTACTCTCATTGTCGTATTTATTCTGAAGACGTAGCTAGAGTAAATGTTATGTCACCAACGGATTCATGTCACTGTTACAATACTTAATAACAATACAGTATTCTTTGACCCATATTTTATAAGGGTCCTACTTTATTCGATCGAATGATTGTATACGACACATGGGGCTTCTTTGTTTACGAAATTGTCTACGTTCGGTTTCTTATCGGAAATTGGATTATACAGCTTAGTTTGTTTTCTTTGTTCTACTTACAGACTATATATTGTAATCCTACATAAATTAGAAAGCTTAATGAAAAGAATAGGTCTCGTTTACTTTATTTAATGGATCGTGAGCATTAATTATTTAAGTTTATATCGGTAACTAAAAGAACGTATTGCAACTTAGAAATAAAGCGATGTAACGCTGACTGGCTTAAGACTACTTAACGGAATATCCAAATGTGTAATAATGCTGGCATCACTTATAATAGTAACTTATTAGTTGTACAAAATTAGTCTACATAACAAAAATTAAATTGTTTATTATTTACTCAATTTCATTTCAATTTATTATTTACCCACAACTTTTGATCATTCGTCGAGACTCAGCTTTGACTCAAAAATGAACAGTGAACTTACTCCAAAGTTATTTGTACATTTTCACGGTAAATCATTATTACCTACTCACGTTTCTTTCGGCTAAGGAAAATATCGCGAAGAAACCTCGGGTACTAAGCGCACTTAGCTGGCATGACTTCATTTCTACAGTCCACTGTATGTAAGTGGATGGATGGTTTCTTTTGGGTTGGCAACTAAGTCATTGCCGATTTCAAATAGGAATTTCAGAATTTTTGTTAAAAAACTTTTCTTCAATTAAATATTGCCTGTACTTGTTGATGACCTTTTTCCATAGTTCTAGCAGTGTTCCCCGTTCGTAATATGTCTGGTCTTTGGTATAAAAAAAAATACAGACGAATTGAGAACCTCGTCCTTTTTTTGAAGTCTGTTAAAAATATACATACGTTTGATGTATAGTGAATCTATCGACAAAAGCAACATTGACTTAGTTGGCAACCTATTATAATGAGTTTCTATTTTCTCATTCCAGGACTACCAGTACCGATCGCCGGCATCCCTCCAATCCTTCCCGTTTGGCAACAGCCCCGACATCATCCGCTCCATCGCCGGCAAATCGTGGGAGATGAACAACAACCTCTCCCCGCTGCCCTCTCTGCCGGTCGCGAGCGACCTTCGCCCCGAGCCAGTCAAGCGTACATACGACCCGATGCTGCAGACCAATATCATAAGTAAGATGGACATTCACGGCTTTTAATCCACTCTGTCGGATCTCATTTAGAAGTATTGCTTAATTTGTTACATTGATTCGTTGCTGATGGCACGACAGGCGTGTCGTCAATATTTTTTTACTTGTTGCTTGTGATACGAGAGCATGTGTATATACATGGCTGATGGCACAACAGCCACAAACCGGCCGGTGCCATCAATATCTATGGCAGATGACACGCTATTCTTGTCTCAGAAAATTTGTTCATAGCTATGGCGAAGTTTCCGAAAATGGTTGCCGCAACGAATCGGATTACGTTCCCTAGTATCATTTATTTGGCCAGCTGGTCCGAGCATTATGTAAATATTTTTTTTATTTAATATAAGCTAATGCATGACTATTTGAAGGCCAAATTCGCCCAGCTGTAATGGGGCGGCATAGAATACTGACCACAATTCCAAGCCGGTAAATCAAAGTGTCGTAAAAGGCGACACAAGTCACCCTGCTTGATCGTAGAGCTTCGCGTTAGGATAACATTATCAATATTATGTCATTAATATTATCGATTTGTCCTGTTTTGGCTAGGAACTCGAAAGTCAGTACTTTCCTTGTTTTTTCTTGTGTCTTGACGACCAGCAACGTAACAGTGATGCTTTTAGTATTGCTGATATCCATGAGCGACGGTGACCAACTAACCCCGCCGCCTTAATATTATGTGGCTCGTCTGTTGGCTTGTCATATAAAACATATATGTATATTTACATGAAACAGGGAGACAGGCTTGTGTCACGTTTTACGTTATTCTGGTCTGTTCATACAGGGAGTCCTGTTGCCAGCCTGAAGCGAAGTTTTGTAGTAATATTATTGTATTGACAGGCACTTCCGACTACGACCGGGAGACGCCGGTGATCACGGAGGAAGAGTACGAGGAGATGATGGACAAGCTGCGCGCCGCCGACACGCTCTACACCGAGTACACGCTCGAGGAGATCATATACCAACTCGCCAAGGTGAGTTGCAGCGATAGTCAAGGTATCGCTTTTTTAGGTTTATTTGCTCCCAATATCATAAAGATATAAGTAAATTTATGCACCACGATCGATGGTCAATGCGGCTACAGTACGCGCTCGCTTTTTTATGTTTTATTTTTTCCAACACCATAAACACATAAGTAAATTTATGCAGTTGAGGGTATACTGCACTTTTAATTATACGAATCTATGAGAAAAAACAAGTCTGACTAACATTAAGTAGACATTGGTATATTTAAAAATTATACAATAAAGAGAGATTACTGTATGCAGCTATAGTTATAATGCACCTTTAATGATATGAATCTATGTGAAATAAAACAGGTGGTATATTTAATTATAACAAAACATTGGTAATTAATATAATAAGTAAAATAAATAACATTGGTATATTTATAAATTATGCAAAAAAGAGATTACTTGATTGTATTTTATTTAAGAATATCTGATTTTTAACGAATAAATATGGTCCCACATAAGAATTCACTGTGTCGTGAGTGCCGTGAAAATGCGTCCTTTCATAAAAAGCGGGAATATAAATTTAAAATTCTTAACATTTATGTCTCGTTTTTGGGCCTTTCGAACGGTGGTTCTGCATGATAATCATGCTACATACATGGATCATTACATATACCATAATCTCCTTTTCTCCTTAGTTTATAAACATACTGCTAGTAAGAAACATATAGGTTGTGCAGTAAGAAACACATAGGTAAGTAAAGAAGAAAGTGCCCTTAACTACATTTAATTTTGTAAATTCAATAATGTTACACACCACAATATCAATGTTCATTTGACGTTGATGGTTGTATATCTGTTGTATATGTGTTTTAATCTGTTATTTGTTTGTTGTTTGTCTTTTATTATCTGTTGTATATAATTATGTGTTTTAATCTGTTGTTTGTTTCTCTTCAGATGATGTTCTCGCAGTCTCTGTCGCGGGACCCGGCGGCGGCGCGCGCGGCCACGCAGCGGTTCATGTCGTTCCTGGAGCTGGAAGCGGAGCGCGGCCAGCTCTCGCGCACTATTGAGAAGAAGGTGCTAGGTACGGTATACCAACTATTACAACGGTATTCTCTTATACCAACATGTGTTACATATTGTGCTTTTGATATGTAGGTATTTATGCGAACTTTGTAGCCCTTTTTTCTCACAATTGACTATTTCACTAGTTTTTAAAGCTAAATAGCATAAAACCAACAAAATTCCTTTTGTTTCTCGCTTAGTTATAATGAAAAAGGTATATAAAATGTTTGCATAGTAACCTGCTATATAATTTTTTTGTGAAAATTTTATATTATTTTAGAGGAAACCTAAAATACAAATACTGTATAAAGTATCATATCTCTCTTTCGTCTGCTTTGTCCTATATAGTTAATAGTATAAAGGTGTTATTTTACGTTATTTTGTTATCAAATTGGTATTAGTCTACTTGCAAGAATCCGTGAGAAAAATGTATGATGATATACTCTTAATGTACTTACCTCCTACATATTATCGTTCTGTATGTATTGTAAAAAAATTAAATACCTTTTTTGCATACCTTTTAAATACGTACTATTTAATGGCAGCTTGGAAAAATTTTCAAATTTTGAAAAATGGCTCGAGCTATCAAGTAACTGGCCACCCCTGAACCATTACCAAAACGTGTTTTGCCTTGAAAGGGTAAATTGATTCTACGAGTGTTGGTAGCGTTAGAACTTAACGATTCAAAAGAAGTTTCATTTCGAAAAGTATGACGTTGTTTGTTACAGACGTGATGATCGCGGCGCTCACAGACACCATCGGCGACCACCCCGAGCTGCTGCAGGCGCGCGACGCCGGACTCACTCCCGCTAATCGGTAACTTACCCTTTGAGACCCACTAGTGCCTTTATTCTCTGAGGTTTTAGGTATGGTGTCCTCAAACACCAATAACAAAGCCATGCGGAAGCTGATAATTATTTACTTGTGCAAATCACAGTCATAAATAATGTAATTGCTGCCTGCCTGCCTTCAACCCATTAATGGCCCACTACTGAGCACGGGTCTCCCCTCAACACTGAGGAGGTCTAGAGCATACTCCACCACGCTGCTCCAATGCGGATTGGTGGAGGGGTTAGTGGCCAACCCAAGTGTCTGAAGTTTTCAAACCACCCGAAGGCCTCCGACATGGCTTAACGACTGCTATGTTCATAGCAACCGGGATCGACGGCTAAACGTGCTTTCCGAAGCACGGAAACGTTCAAGAAAATTTTTGCCACTAGCGGTCACCCATCCAGGTCATCCATCCATTCAAATAATCCAAAATAATATTCCCTATGTGATACAGGAGAACATTCGTCACGCACTCGACAATCTCTGCAACCATCTGTCGGCCAAGTTGCGCACCGAATGCGTGGACTTTGTCGACACCTACACGAAGCAGCTGGTCGAGATGTTGGTCGCCGACATGGACCCGCAGGAGATCTGCGTCTACCTCAAGCAGTGCAAGGACAGCGTCGCCGACCCGTTGCAGATCACACACCAAACGGTCAAGAAGGATCGGACGAGCGACGTGTCGTTGAAGACTATTGTGGACGAGAGTAGAGGCGATATCGGTGATTATTTTTTTTAACTATACTTTCACTTTATTCGTACATTATTCGTACTTTATTCTTTATTCATACTTTATTTTACTTATTCACTTTATTCGTACTTTATTTTTTATTCATACTTTATTCTATTTATTCACTTTATTCTACACTTTATTCGTATTTTTCATTATGTCATATTTTTTCCACTAACTTTGTCCATACGATTTTCTATCAAGCTTCACTGTCATATGAAAGTACAAAATGGTGGACTACCGCTAACTATTGAGTTCTTTCAAAGATTCTCATATAATCTGACGGATACAGCGACTGAAGCAATCTAATAATTATTTCTTATTTACAATTTATTTATCGCAATAGGCTAGACCGGTAATGTCAGTGTTCGTTATGATCATAATAAATAAATAAATATTTCAGTACTAACGGAATTCTTCATACGCTACGACGTAAAATGTGATTTTTATTACCGTGCAATAAGATTGTGTTTTGCCCGTGATTATTTTCAGAAACCAACGAGATTCCCGATCACACCATCAACGGGCGTCCAATTGTGACCAAACAAAAAACTATTTGCGTCATGTGCGAATTCGTGATGAAGGAGATCGACGATCAGATTAAGGACAAACATAACGAGGTATTATTTAGTTATTTTATTAATATGAAACGTGTTATTTGCATTGTTTAAGCCCACTTGTTTATTTGTTTTTTTGACATATAATTCTTCATGTGTGTTATTGAACTTCCATTGAATAATTAGACTGATTTTGATGCATTTTTAACCGACTTTAAAAAGTAGGAAAAGGCTTTCATTTAGTCTGTATTTTTTTGTGTGTTGATGTATGATTGTTTTTCTATTCGAAAACTTGTGCTTGTCATGTGGTGCAGTTTGAGTCAGAGCGACATCGAGTAGTTTTTTATTAAAAGCGTATGTATCACTTAGGAATTGACATATTTATTACGGCGTATTTAAATGAAGTCAGTTCTTTCTTTTGATTGTTAACGAAGCGAATATTCTGTGTGTGTTTAAATATATTGGAGAATATTTTAGATCAATTTGATCACATTATATTGTTTTTTAAAGCTACAGTTGTTAATTTTTAAATATTGACAAAGCGATTATTCTGTACATGTTTAAAAACATTGGAGTACGGTTTAGATTAATTCGATTAGATATATAGTTTTTTAAAGTTAAAACCTTAGTTTTAAATATGCGAACTCCATTTTAGTTTGAGACGATGTTTTTTTTATCGTTGTGCCAGGACGAGATCAAGGCGCTAGTCCACGGCATATGCAAGAGCGTGCCGAAGTCGGTGCGCGCCGACTGCGACCAGTTCGTGGAGAAGTACGCGGACCTGGTGATCAGCCTGCTGGTGCAGGAGCTGGAGCCGGCCGAGGTGTGTCGCGAGCTGAAGCTGTGCGATCCACAGGCGCTCTCCGACGTTAAAGGTGTGTATTATCGAGTTTACTCAACGATATAAGGTTATGGCAAGAAAAACATCCCTTCGTTTAACTCATTTAAGTTCCATAACAGGTCACGGGTCTTTTCACTGAGGAGGTCTAGAGCATAGTCCACCACGCTACTCGAGTGCGGATTGGTGTAGCAATTAGTGGCCAACAAAAGTTTGAAAGACCTTTGACATTGTTTCACAAGTGCTATTTACGATAAAAACCGGGACCGACGACTTAACGTGCCCTCTAAAGCACGGAAACGCTAAAGAAATGTTTGCCGCTAGCGGCCACCCCTCAAGGTATTAACCGCGCCCGAAGTTGCTTTACTCTGTCTCTCTTTTGCATCTCGATTTGGAATCATGTATGTAGTATAACAGCTGTTAATGTAACGTGTAAGTATAAAGTATAACAGAGCTTACTCTACAAATATCAAGCATCAATTTATATTAAAAAAATAATTTAGCAATTATAAGTTATTGAAGAAAATGCATAAAAATTCACCATAGCACTGCCTTTGTTTGTTACCACACGAATCTCCGGACTAAAGTCGAATATTATTCGTTGACGCAGAGCAAATTCTGGACTGCGCCGTGTGCGAGACGGTGGTTATGGCGGTGAAGAAGGTGTTGGTCAACGACAAGGTGGACCGGAACATCGTGCACGTCGTGGAGAAGTCATGTAACCTGCTGCCCGCCAAGTACAACGACAGGGTACGTGTCTAGGGAGTCATTGGAGGAAACACTTCTGAAGCGTATTTTTTTTTTATTTAAAATAATTAGTACGGCCATAGACCAATTACACTAATTACTTAAGTATAAAATTTATTATAAAATATATATCGCCTCTTAACAAAAATAACGTGATATTTTTAAAATCACAACTTTAAAGGAGAGCAATTTCAAACATTTAAA
>DWJN01000750.1:0-21348 GCA_018248895.1 Carystus phorcus
GATTTTTTTATTCCACTAGGGGTCACCTATTCTGTTACCTACCGCACCCGCTGTTACTTAACTCGATTGATCGATTAGGATCGACGCGATCCGCCAGACTATGCACATTTGAATTATTATTACTCTGAACATACTCATAGCAAAACAATATAAAACTAAGTTAAAAGATAAGAATTATCGGTTGGGTTAAGTCAAGCACTAGCTTATAATTAATAAAAAAAATCCTTTTTAAGTTCTGGAATTAAAGGCCAGGATATTTTTATTCAAATTAAAAAAAAATGTACAAGTAGAATAAATTATAAAAAATAAGTTAAGTTACATTAGTTTTTGCAAATCATTGAATGTTCATACGACAAAGCTATCAATACACGCCGTATTTCATAATAAGCCATTTGTCTGTACCATATATTTCAATATGCAGAATTTGACAAAACAAATGACTCTAATTTTACCTTTACGACTTGCAGAATCCACTTACTCGCCGCAAACAACCATATTTTATCTCATTGTAAGGATGAAACATTGCTATAGTTTTGTTGCAAAATATGATGTAAGTTGTATTAATAGTTTATTGATCGATATTGAATTGTACACATAATTTATAATAAATATTAAGAGGTATTAATGCACCTATTTGGTAGCTTGTGTTGTATTGGTTGAAAGCTTTTAACAAGAAGAGTGAATAGGTAGGCATCTTCTAAGTTATTGCGCTTTACGCATTAAGTTATATATAAAAAATATTCTGATTTCGATGATTAGAGGTTGTATAAGTGAAATAAATCGATATGGATTAGTTTTGATATCGATTTCAAATAGGATTTTGAAAACCTTAAAATATATCCGAGTATCGACTAGCGGATACCTGAAACATAATTATAGTATAATATGAATTCTATGTATATTATTTATCTTACAATGTGTGTATGTTTGTTCGAGTGGAATCTTGCGACTCATTTTTGAAGCAGATATCTTCAATCGATTGAGTTGCAATTTTGTATGCAGGTTTAGCTTGGATGACAATGAATGGTTAGCGTTGTGACGTCATTCTAAATCCATTATGACGGAATACATGAGATAGCAGACTGGTTATTTTTAATACACTCTTACAATATGATATACTCGTACATATATTCATTTGATATAAATGAAAGCTTTTATATCATATTCATATATGTGGGTAATATCGTTAAAATTGATAGTAAAACTTTTAAAGAAACAGTTTATTTTAAGCTTTTAGCGCATTTAAATAAAAGCTTGTTTCTAAAAAAGTTTTTTTACTATCAGTGTATTATACTATGAATACTTTATTATCAATACTAAAGTAACTTAAAATAAAACATCATTAAATTAAACTTCTTACAGAGATTCTATGTATAAATATCTCTAGGAACCTCAAACCTCAAGTGGGGATAACAATTGCGTTAAAAGGCAACCACGACCTGCGGATTTAATTTGTCCCTTGTCTTGAGGGCTGCATTAGCACATTTGGAAAATAAAACGTAGCGAGGTAACCGCGCACCGTGTAATCACATTACCGCCGGACATAGATGCTGTAACCGGCTCACAAATACTAACCAATATTACCCAGGAGTTGAAATATCAAGTTGAAAAATCTCAGAATATTTCTAGCTCTGTTTAAGCAGTTGTTATATGAAAAAAAAAAATTATGTTTCAACTATATCACACGGTATTAAGCAGTGAAGTTTATCTCATTGAATACGATTACGCGTTACGCATTTTAAAGCAGTAATATACTCGTAATTCATTAACTTAAAAAGGAGGAACGAAGATTTTTAAACCAAAAGTAAAAAATATTGTTATGAAACAGTAATTCGCAAAAACATAAATAGCAAACTAATATTATTAATAGAAATGAATTCGATCAACATACATATTAATTAAAAAATTGCCTTCCATTTAATTAGCGCTACGCATCTACAGCGCTACGTAGCATCTACGGGTCTACGGTATTACGTAGAGCGTTCGTAGCTTATTAGCCACTCTGAAGTCATTCTTCCAGGAAACAACTTTAATGATTTTCTCGTGATTATGTATTCAATTAACCTATTTATGCATTCAGAATCGTCGCCTATTGAACTTATAGCCTACCCCTAACCCTTATTATGGTTTACGATTAATTACTTTTACTAGGGGTAAATCAATCATTTTCAAAAGTATGCATACATATACTTTCTTACATATTTTGTTAAAATATTGAAACGACACGTTACTACACATTCACGTGTAAAAAAATATATGTGACATTAAAAATTTGGAGTGTAATTAGGTCTTCTTTCTTAAGTCCAAATCATGTGGCGTCTATGGCGTTAGGTACCTCCAGTTAGAGGTTGCTGGGTCCTATATCAGGCAACCTAATTCCGATGGAAGGCCCAATGGATGCTGGAAAGTTATTTTACCTTCCCTCTAAATCGACTGTTAAATATTTTATTATTTATTTTATTTCATTCGTAATATAAGTCCCTCACTTCTGTTTTAGCCGCCACTGCAACTGTGACTGACACTATTACTACAAGTATATTTACAGTTTCCCTGTCTATAAGAATGACTCACGAAAATTGGGTTCGGAAATTGTACTCCTCACTAGTTAAATAAATAGGTCAGGCTTAAAATATAACCTCCGATAAAAGTGACCCACAATTCAGCGTAAGGAGAGAAGGGCCGCGATGTTTTAAACAGCTCAGCAACAAAAACCAAGTGCAAGTCAAGCTCATGTTATATGGTCTCGAGAGTTATTAAATAAATGGCTCCCATACTGAAGTATTCTGTATTAATGATTAACACAACATTTTTTAGATTAATCAGGTAATTGAAAGTATCTAATTTATACATAATAAAACAAAAGTAAAAAACTTAAAAAAAAAGCTTTTATTTAAATACCCTAATAAAGAATAAAATAAAGTTTCATAATAACATCATTATTCACTATTTATACTGTAATGAATAATGATGTTATTATGAAAACTTTTTTAGGTATTGCCTGTGACGGGAGAATCCGCTCTCAAATAGTTATTGTTTTAATAAATATAGCTATAGTATATAGTTGTATATTTATGTAACAGTATAATGACCTCTAGATATATCTATGTAGATATGTACGTCAGATTTATTACTGAATAACTGAATTAATGTAAAAATGTAAAAATATTACAATATAGTGTTGTAGTAAAAAATACAATGCCAAAACATTGGCAAATGTGAGTAGAGTCATAAATTTGCCATTTGTGCAACGTTAAGAACGTCAGATGTTTTGCTTAGGGAATCCGAAAAACAAACTCATTTTATTATTTCCCTTGAACTTGTAATCTCTCTCAAGAGCCATATGAATGCCGACTTTCATTCAACGTACTTGAGTTTTCATGTGTAAGCTTAAAAAGAAAATGGCTTTAATATACAAGATCTTATCCAGAACTTGTTTGGAACAAACCTTGAAAATTAATTGCACGTGATATTAAACATTGTTTCTATGAAATTCTGTTATAATAACATATATTATGTATCCATATTTTTACTAGACTTACGCAAACATCAAATAAATTCATTGGAGATAATGAGAAATAGGATGCTCAAATAGATTACGACGGGATTGCTGATTTTATGCTAGCGTAATTAATATGACGGCCTTCAAAATTATAAATTACTGTGTTTAATCATTGTTATTTATGACACAGATGAATAAGTGTGTAAATTAATTAATTATGAGTTTTTTTGTTGTAATATACATCAAGTAAATCAAATAAATTAAGTAAATGCGAATATTAGCGATAAATCAAGTTAGTACCATTGTAAAATATATTAAGAATTATCACAGTATCTACAATTCATACTCAAAAATGTATATATAATTAAAACTTAGAGCCTATCTTATATATTATAAACTAGTCTTGGAAGTATAAATTCCAACTACTCGTATATGTTCGAACTATGATTTATATATCAAGTTATTACAGAACGTACACCATAATATAAAATCGTAAACCTTTACACCAGAATTAACAGGTGCGACAGGTAAATTTACATTCGACCTATATAAAGAATAATCTGGCGTATAAACCCAACCTCTCTCTAAATGTTAATATTTTTCTCATGCAACCGAAGGCTCTTTATACCTTAGGTCCCAACTAATTCACCGTACAGGCATCTAGATTCGTTTTGCTTCCACGTTCTGTCCTTACAGCGTATACTTTATTTCTATTTGGCCGTGCGAGGTAAGCGGGACGAAAGGGTGGGGGGTAAGGACACGCGCGGTAGCGTCGCCCCAGCCAGTTGAGGCTGCGACGGTCACTAGTGCGCTTGTCGTGTGTTGTGCCCCAAATATTACTGTGACCCAACAGTGTCTGTGACGTGATTGTGCGCACAAGCGTTGAAACACCCGTATTCTGTGACCAACTCATGTTAGTGACTGGTGAAGTGTTTTCGTGCGAGTGAACTCGAAGTACGAGTTACGAATTCGTGCTACGTGTGACCGCTGATTACCTCCTGTAAGTCTCGGTGTTTTCTGTAATAAAATTAGCATAGTAAAAGGATTAGATTGTTAAAAAATTGCTGATATTATTTAGTCTCGCAGTCGTGTTGTATACGGATTACGTAGGGCTTAAGTGCTGGAATATTATCGTTTTGCTTAATAATGGCTTAGTTTACCGACAGGGCACTTGTACGGCTTTACAGGGCCGTATGAATTTCAAAACTAACGAGTAAGTTTTCGTAACACACCTATGTATGTTATTCTTAATGGTCCTAAATAAATGTACAGAGTAAATAATTTTATTACAAAGTTCGGAGTACAAAATAGCCGTGATTCTCCGTTTTCATAACTTCATCATGAACAGTAAATGGTAGATTATTAGAAAGAGAAAAGTTTAGTTGTTTTCTGCGAATAAAAAGTTCAATAAAATGTATTCTTACAAACCGAGAGTCTTTTGATCTCAGACCAACCACTTTGCTACTAAGCCAGCGCAGTAATTGCCCACTTTTATATCTTTTCCTTTTTTTAAACAACTTTTATTCTTTAAGCAGACTGTGGATTGTTATATTTAAGTTATTTTGCTTAAACTGAACTCATAATTATGTAATAAGTGGTATGTTTCTCTATTACATATGTACCGTTTTATTGTATAAATCGTATTTTATAAAGAAGGGTTGAAAGGTAATCAATATTTTTAAGCGAATTAATATTTATATATATTGATTTATTACAGATCGGTGATTGATGTCAAATTAAATAAATTTTAGGTTGGTTGGTTACACAGGTCCTGGGTTTTCCGTGACCATTAGTGACGGAATATATTATATTAAACACATTTGATGCTGGAACATACTGCCCCAGGTGATCTCACGAGGGGTGGTTGTGAGATCTGTTCGTTTACAAGATCCTTGTTAGTAATTGCTACGAATTTAATTACTTCGCTCGCTGTTCTAATGATAAAAACATTTTCATTTATGTTATAATTGAATAAACATGTTTTTTTCAGCATTAATAATATCCAAATTATAGTTTTTCCAACACAGGACATTCTTTATTATAAAAGGTCTTTACTATTCATGGACGTAAATGATCATTTTATTCACAAGCGGCGCTACATTTTTTAAATCAGTTACAGATGATACATTCTCGGAGATCTGAAATTATTCATCATTTTTCATTCTATAAAAACCTAATCATAAAAAACGAGAATAATGTCAATTTTTTATCAAGATTGTTTTTACGCTGACGTGAACTCAACATTACCTTCATTGGTATTTAAGATAACTGAAGATGGTTCTAATTTTTCTCTTTGGTAATTACAACTAAATAATTATAGTTGGCACATATTAAAGGGTTAATATTAATATGCTTACTATACTAACTTTGTGAAGCCCTGCCATGAAACAGGTTGTCTTCTGTAGCCTTCTACGACACTCTGATCTGCCAGTATCGGATAGGGGTTGATATTTTAACCATCTTATTACAGCTCATTTAAAAAATGCAAGGTGGCATTCTTGCTTCTGGGGATATAATCTTATATTATTCATATACCTAGATAGATCAGTAAGATCAAACTAGCTTTAAAGAAGTCGGGATTGGGCAACAGCGCTAAGCGATACATCATACCTAAGCACAGGTTGCTGCTTTACTAGGCGCAGGTTCGGTCTCACATGGAGTATCTTTTCTCGGAGCCCCAACTAGTCAATTGAATTCATTCCGAATTCAGCGGCGGATAATTCGTCTTGTTGATGATCCCTTGCTGACAGACAGTTTGAATTCGCTTGAGTTACGGAGAGATGCAGGCTCGATGTGCATCTTCTATCGTCTGTATAATGGGGAATGTACTGATGGACTGTTCAGTTCAAAACCAGGTTCCCCTAACATCACTTTTTTTTTCGAGTGGGAGACGAAAGGTACCCGGCGCCGTGGGAACTATACAGGGTTATGTGAGATTTTTACCGCACTAAAACCTCCCGGTGACCTTCCTCAGCGCTAAATGGGGTACTCCGGGATCCGGGATCTCCATCGGAACTCAACCGGAGACCTCTAAACACGGTGCCCTTGTTCCCATAACAACACTTGGACACCTGGCGTTCGTCTACAGTTCAGTTCTGCCGTAATTTTCTACCTCGTACGTGTAAACTGTGGAACGAACAAACTGCATCAGTGTTTCCATAGTGCTATGACATGGGGTCTTTCAAGAAGCCAACCGTTGCTGGCCAAGAATAAAACCATGGATCCACTTTTTGAACGACCCCATGTGTTTATTTCAACCCAATAGTTAATATCATTAATAGTATAATTAATGACACATAACATAATACAATCAATAATATTTTATTCATCATAAAATTTCGTAAAACATAAATAATATTAATTTTTCTTAATGTTCAATAAAATAAGTCTAGTGAAGTAATGTATTTATTTCAATAAACACATACACATAATATAAAATGGACCAAAGATAATTCGTAACTGCGTCTCGAAATATAACAAGTCTTTAGTGTCAAGTGTCATCTGTCAGTCTGTCAGTGCTATCGTCATAGATTAACGAGGGAAAGAGACGGAGCGTAAAAAGTGCGTTCCACATTTAAAAATATCAAAGTAGTATATTTAACGATACCATTAAAATACAGAATTTTAGTTATAACATTGTAAGTATAAGAGCAGCTGTGTGTATATAGATATATATGTATATAAACCTATATCAAATAAATGATTCGTGTTTGAGTGAAGCTCGATCGGATGTTTTTTACTTAATTTGATTATGTGTCTTCGATATATGGAATCAAACTCAGTAATTCAATATAAAAATACTTCTGGCATCTGCCAGAATGACATCTGCCGAATCTGCTAATATAACTGTTAACTATAAAATGTGATAACTTTGTTAGATATCCGATAGTTCCTTCTTCTCTCCTTAGACAACTTCAAAAAAGTAGAAGGTTCTCAATTCGACTGTATTTTTTTTACTTATTTAATAACTCTTTATATTCGAAACTTAATGCTTGTCATGTGGTTCTATTTAACTTCTAGCGACATTTGACCAGTTGTTATTGAGTTATCTATGCTCAGATTATACAGCTGAATAGATTGTTTGTTTGAAAGCCCGAATCTCAAGAATAACTAATTAGAATTGAAAGATACTTGAGTTACATACTACATTTACTGAGGAAGACTATGGACTATTCATATAATATATTTTTTGAGCAAAAACAGGCTAAGACGAAAGGCGATAGGAAGTTCGCCGGATCTACTAGTCCCCGATAATGCGTATGACTTTGGAAATCGGAATTTATAATTCGGCGCATTTAATTGTTATTGGTTTTTTCTTCGTTTACAAAGTCATTAACTCTTACGGCGATTTTATGTGTGAGAATGAAACATACACTTACATTCCTAGTACAGAAACATGAGAATTTGAATACTTTTTCAAATGTCTAGTTAAAGGTTTGAGATTAGTTCATTATACAGTCAGACACTTTGTTTTTATTAGGGTATATTATTTATAGATGTTTTATTATATTGATTATGTCAATCAATAAACAATTGTAAATTGAATCTGTCAACTGTTAACTAACACCTATGTATACTTACTAACTAACTAACTTGTCTCGCTAATGATATTTTTAATTACATAATTCAAAAACATAAATATGACAACCAACTAGTTAGCGAGGGTGCCTAATTATTTATATAGGTTTATTTTTATTTATGTTTATCCATATTTCGGCTTTTTATGTTATGTTATGATAAATTGAGTCTTAAAATTAATTGAAATACGCTGCAATTAGAACATTAATTTCTCGCGAAGTAGAATATCCTTGCTACCCATTACGACTGCGATTAAAATAATTACACCATTATCACCAATTAGTTACTTAAATTGATATTATTTGAGTAAGCCGCTTTCTTCAGATCGCTATCATAAAGTTAACAGTTAACTAAGTAAGTAAATAACAGTTATTATCCGCCTTATGTTAGCTTGACTTAAATATGCTATATCATATCTGAAGAGCTAATATCTCACGGTAGTAATTATGTCAGTTTGTAGAGATTCTGTCAGTTCGTAGTAACCCTGTCAATTGGTAGTGATTCTGTCAGTTAGAAGTGAAAAGCAGTAAATTAAAAAATATAGACAGTATTCTCATAAATTATTTTGGATTACGGAGGTTACGGTATGTGTTAATAGATTTTTTTATTTCAATAGAACAAACGGACCGAAAAACAATCGACATCAGTAATACCAAAGGCATCAATGATATTACTAACCAAGGTAGAAACGGGACAAAGGAAACCTTTTTTTAATTTTAACAGTATCCTTCCTAAAAATTTAGGTACAATAATTCACATGTATGTACATATAATGAACAACGTAATCCTATGAAAAAAGTTATATTATTTAATATAACTCTTCCGGTTATATAATTCAGGGCTTGACTATAGCGCCACCTATGAACTCCTTGGATGACTTGACAAACTTATTTGGTAATATTTTACAAACAACCAAAGTAAGGAATAAAAATTCGAATTCCATGGGAAAAGCGGTGCAAAATTCTGATTAGATGGAGCCACTAGTGTTTGAACGTTCTGGACGATACAAATATTAGATATATTTTACTTAGAAAAAGAAAATTTGAGGTTTGCAATGTTTTTAGCACAGTTTTGATTGTTTCGTAAGATATTTTTTTTATTTAATTTTTAAAGCATGTCCCGAATAATTGAAGCATACTTTTTTTTAATAAGTGAGCACCTAAATATCTTTTTACATTGCATTAAAAAGTTAATTTTGTTATGTTGAACTGTAATACCTGTGTGATAAATATACATATAGTAGGCAAAAAATATCAAAAACCGTTCTTAATGAAAATTAATGTAATAGGTTGGCAATTAAGTCATTGCCGATTTTGTCGATAGATTCACTCTACACTTTGTTTTGTTAACGTGATCAGAGCATCTAACCTATATTTTTAATTGCGAAGATCAAACACTTTACGAACGGGGAATTTTTACACTGCCAGAAAATGGAAAAAGGTCACACACAAGAACGGGCAGTATCTAATTGAATAAAGTTATAATTTTGAATAAAAATTCTGAATTTTCCTTCTTATTTGAAATCGGCAACGACGTAGTCAAACTTAGTTAACCACCGACTAACCCAGTAATACCAAAATTTACCAGCCGCCTTTCTCATTGATCAAGTCAGAATTAAAAAACGCGTAATAAAATTATTACACCCGGAAAGATAAATAAATGACTGATTCTATTTCGTTTCGGTTCGTGTACTAAATCGACAGCTTTTATTATAAGAAAAATGACTACTATTGTAATATTACGTAAAGAGAATCTCTTGATCTCTGCAGTCTAAATAACCTTTGCCGTAAATAGATTCTATTTATTACAATAGAACATCCCAATTTGTGTAACAAGAATGAATGTTTTTGAACGATGTATTGTGGAATTTATTCGTTAATTTTAGAGTGTATGTATGTATATTGCTTGTGTTTGTTCGTTCAAATATGATTTTTTTAACACTAATACGAGTAAGTTGCTGTCTCACGTGGATGTGCAAGACTTTTTAGAAATAACGAAATTCTTACTATCTGTATACAAGAACCATGAGTATGTTACGTAATGCATTACCTTCACTTGTATGTGTATTATAACACTAGCTAATGTTTGATGCCTCGTGTGTAAACTAAAGAATTGGACCAAGTGGAAGAAAAATAATGGATACCATGACGTATAATATAAAAAGATTCATACGATAAAAAAAATGTAAATTAAATATATACAATGTACAGAAAACAATTAAAAAATTACATAACTTATCCGTAGGAATATTTTATTATAATTCAAATTATTTATATAAGATGTAGGTATCTATAAATAAATTTATGATCGTCAAATATTTTGCATTTTACACCGTTTCGCAAAGGTGCTTTATATTTCTCGGGAAAAAATTATCCTATTAGCTATTCCATTATCTGTGTGCCAAATATCATTTCAATGAGTTGCGCTCCTTTTAGTAAACATTCAAACTTATATTGACCTATCAGGATGGACTCGATCGAACTTCAAATCTTATCCTGTGAATAAAATGATAGAGTTAGAGAAATATACTTATCACCAAATATTTCCTGTTGTAAGTCGCTAAAGTATACAAATTTAATACTCTTAAGGAACCCAAATCTGTAATAGTTTTAACGATGACTGTTACATTTTACAATTTCATGTAAGTAACTTTTTTAAACAGTTTTTTTTAATTCTCGTACAACATGACATCCAAAACCGATTTACAATGAAGAAATTTATTTTAGTTAGCTCTAATTTGGTCACAAAAGTAATCAAATATTGTGTGCATACAAATTATAATTCGTAAAAAGTATACGAAAAAATTTACAATGGTAGTTTTTTTAAGTTTCTTCATTTTCTTCAGCTCGGTGGACGCTGTTGAACTCATTTAACTCCTTTAGAAAATTATCTTGTGAATAGATGAAAACTATTAGTACACTCGAGACTGAGATTTGAGGACTAAAGGGTCTTCTCGTTATACGAGTTCATCGACAGTATTCACAGGAGAAAAACAATAACGTGAAAACTTTTAGTACTTTTATTTGTTTAACTATCTTAAACAACATGGGAGTTATGTCTTTAAACAGTAAGAAATAAAAAGATGTTTATTTTATTGTCATTTTTGTGCATAAATGTATTCAAAATCATAAAATGATTTGCATATTTTCTTACTTTTCTCAAGTACCTAACGAATAACGCCATATTATAGACATCTACGGCAAAGTTGATACATAAACGATGGTGTTTTTAACCAATGAACATTAGATGCTACAACAGCCTTTCTTAATGAGTATTGGTCAATACTCAGTTGGTCAGCTATATTCAGAACTTGAATCAAATTTTCCGTCGCATCGTCCATGTATGAGGCGATAAATCTTTTACTGAATTCATTGGACGTCGGTCACAGATTCTCATTATGATTCTGGCATTCAGGAGGTATATTTTACGCCGAATACTTTATTTACTAGTAATTTTGCAAGTGTATACTTTAGACCAGAACGCGGAAGTACTCAGCGGAAACACCATTGGCTAATTTATTGTTAGAAGAAACCCAGTCTGCGGTCGAAATTCGTCCGTAATACATGTGTCAAAGTGTTAATTCACATTGACAATATAAACGTACATAATTGATGAGCTATCTTAATTATGCCTGTATGTGATTCAAATGAATTGTAGTGTGTGTAATGTTTATTTTTATTAATTTCATATGCTTTTACTGCATAAAAATAGTATACTGTTTAATATTGTACTGTATAAAAATATTGGAGTTCTCCACTCCTACATATAACCTATAAAGTCTGCCAAATTTTAATTTCCTCTGTCCGTGCAATTTTCGTAAAACGGGGTCCAAAGTTTTTGCTTCACGTATCTATGTATGTAGATAAAAAAGCTACATGTCCATTGTAAACGCAATAATGTAACAACAAATAAAAGCAATAATGTCTTCTACGTAACTTAGATCTAGTTGCGAAACGCTATAATTTTTACTAATTTAGGCATTAGTCGATTCTACGTCACCTTGCATAGGGAGAACCATTTATAAATTCAAAATAATAGTGAATTTTTTTTATGTGTGGTTTAGTAAACCGCACAGATTTTACGCCCATATAAATGTATGTGAAATTAGTTATTAATCGAAAAATTAAAATAGGAACATACAATTTGATTCCAGGAATTGCTGAAATTTAAATTATTCAATTTGATGCGGAGGTTGGAGCTGAACGTAGTATTGATTGGACGGTATTATGTGTTAATGATGCAACTAATCATTAGTATTAATAGCCAGACCGAATTGGACGTCATTAATGATACACTCATAGTGTTTTTACTTAAATATATTTAGTAATTATTTCCTAGTACATTTCAACTAACTTAAAACGATCTTCACATGAATAATCTTCGTTTAAAGATTTAGGATTAGCTGTTTCTGAAGAAAGTATAGAATTTACCTGAAACTACGTTTTAACACTTCGTACACTAAGATTCTTAAACTAACCTTACCGTTACCCAAACCAACTCCTTCCCAAATCTTGAAAGTACCTATAGTATTGCATAAGCTTGGAAGTATTGAAAGCTAGTAGAAAGTTATTTACATGTAGTCCCATTTTGATTTGAGCTAATACGTATTATTTAAAACCGTTTATTTGTTAATTTATATTATATCCTACTATATACACATATCCTATCAGCTTCGTGTCCCACTTTTTTATTTCCTAAATAATTTAAGTACCTGAAACGTTGCAAATGCCGTCCCTTGTGAAATGTTTCAGTATTTACGACCGGTCTAACCCGGACTCTTTAATTATTTATAGGTCTGACGTTAAGTATAAATCACCTATTTGTTCAACAAGTCTTCAAGTAATGAAAATGCTCAATACTAGAATACACTTATAGAATAAAACAACTAGACATTACTCGCCGGTACGCACATGTACAAACAATTTAGCCACAAAGTTAAGAACCTTTCATCAAAGCCAAGCCAATTTGGAAGCATCAGCCGGAACAGTGAATTTCAGACTATACAGGGTCTGTTTGAACACTATCTAGTAACAAGTAACAAACACTAAACATTTTTATTAAACAAAATTTTTATAATGTGATTAGTATTAATATACGTAATTATTAGAAATACTGTAGCATGAAAATTTTTTGTTCATTTTATTTTATTTTTTTATCACTGTTACTGATCCGGTGGTGAGGAATTTTTTAATTAGGCATTATGTGACATGAATAATTATGATAATTTAATGCTAATATTTAACTAGTAAATTTTATTTAATTCCAACATTGTTAAACTATATTAAGGAAGGTTTTAGTTCAGGAAGAATATTTTATAGTATTCAGAAATCAATTGTTGTTTTTATATTATTGCTATAATGGTTAAAATTATTTGCATGAATGCTTGCACTAATTATTTTTTCTGCCAGTAAAATATGACTACGGTTTTTTTTGTTGCATGTGTAGTCTTAAAAGAAGGTATTTATAATTTCAATTCTCCTTTTAGTATTTTCTTCTTCAAATATTATTTACAGGTTTATTTTATTTTATATTTCCAGATAATATGTTAGACACAAAAATCTCCTGATACCAGAGAAAGGGGATTGTTTGTCGTTGTATTTCTATTGTACATTAAAAGATAACTCCGTGTCTCCGTAAGCTCCTCTAAGGCATTTTCCTTAAGCGATATGTGTAGTAAACCTTTAATCCAATATGGACGCTGAGTGCTAGAGTGGGTACTTTTGGAACGTTTTGTCAATTCCGTTCCAAATAAACTTACAACAAAGGACTGTTTGATTTTTACTAGCAATTTGTCTAATTATTAAATGCTTTTATTGAGGTTGAGACTTTGTTTTTTTTATAATTGTTTTTTCGGCTTTATCTTATATTACAGTAGTTTAAACACTCTTACGATGACTGTTGAATAGTAATAAACCAAATTGGTTGGGATACTTGTAATATTAAACAGTAAGATATTTTCTTATAAGATTGACACAATACTTTTTATATTGATCGTGAAATGTTTTAACGTACTCTAGCTGTGTTGAATAAGCAATTTTGTTCAAAATAATTGAATAAAGCTAGACATTCATACCCCAGACCAAAGATTTTTGTATCGTGGGTGCGAAGGACAAAGCAAAGACTAGAAAAGACAGGTATAAATCATCCTTAAAATTTCTGCCTTGTTGGGAATAGAACCAAGGACCCTTCGAAGTGTTATAAATTGATACGTAGCATTGATTGCGTTGATTTATGCTAGCACAATAATCGAACCGCGTGTCAGTCAGTCGCAAAATACGATAGTGTACATCTTTATTCAGTCCAATAAAACCTAGTAGTACTGCAAGTGGACTATTATTTAAAAGGACCCACGGACCACCATAGTAAAATAACGATGGTTCGCCATGGTGACCATTGCGCTACACGAGTCGTTAAAAGTAACCAGGGCTCGAGGCGCCATCTAGAGGTTATACAAGGTAAAAAAATTACGCTACAAATTACGATCAATATAACTTAATATTACTTCGTACAAGTAATCTGATAGTATGAAAGCTTAAATTGGTTGTTAACATCAAATACACAAAGAGTATTTCAATATCAAATACACGGACTGTAGACAATTGTGGGTGTAACTAAATATTTGTACCGATTTCTCGTGCATAGTTTATTTAGATTACAGGGTTGTGTAAGGTGTGTTAGTGAACAAGTAATAACAAGTAACAATTTACAAGTAATAACTAGTTACAATTTACAAGACTAATACAATAATAAGCTTAAATAATTCAAATTCTTTTTTAGACTTAAAAATATAAACGTAACAAAAATTTAAATGTAAAAAACACTTACAACACGAGAAAACAATAAAATAAAATATTACATGCAATAACTGCTGTAATTTTTTTTAACACTGCGGAAAGACATATTCGTACAAATAAAGTTCAACGAAAGGTATAGTCACAAAAAGAAGAAAAACAATATAGTATATGTTTTAATGTGCTGCAAAATATGTAAAAAAAATAAGGTTCTACTACGTTCTATACATTCTCATGAAATTCAGGGCGTTCATTTATTCGTTTAATTGTATTGTGATCGGGTTACCGGGATGAGCTCGTTACCTTTACTAGAAATCACTTTACTGAACACCTTTTGTGCAACGTGCCACTCCAGGCCAGTACAATTAGGAAGCGGGTCAGCTAAAGTAACGTTATTAATAGCTAAGATAGATTTATATTGAAAGAACTAGTTTGTGAGATACTTTTCACAGTACTAATCGAATTCAAACTGATATTCAATGATTCAAAATTATTTATTCGTGTAGGTATTTTACCAATACACTTATGCACGTAATTTTTTTATTATACCACCGTTTTGGAAAGATGCTTTAACATAAGCAGAAGACACAGTGAAAGAAGAAGATCATAGAGTCTGAATGGATGGAATGGGAAGGACAAGAGTTACAAGGAATGTTACAAAGAACACATGTTGGAAAAAAGTCTTACGAAATTTTGATTTGATTGTGTACAAATGTTACGACAGTAAGGTTCAAAATCGCATTTAATTGTACACATATGAAAATATATACACAATATTATTGAAAACACGTCATGTCATTGATTATCGCCATGTTTAAGCGCGTAATATTTGAGCGCGTATCTTTAATGTATTTCAACTCTAACATTACCTAAATTTAATTAATACAGTATAGCATAGTAATGCCTTCAACTCAGTAATAACCCATTAATAAAAAGGTCTAGTGCATACTTCGCCACACTGCTCCAGTGCAGAGTGGAGGGGTTAATGACCAACCCGAGTATCGGAAGTTTTTATGCCACCCAAGCCTACGTCGTGGATTAACGACTGCTGAGTGCTGCTTACAATAAAAACCGTGACCCACGGTAACGTGTCCTCCGAAGCACGAAAGAAGCTCAAGAAATTTTGCCGCTAGCGGTCACCTATCCAGGTACCGACCGCGTACGCAGTTGCTTAATTAGGGTAACTAATACTTATTGATAATATAATTTTTATCGCTATGATCAATCAGATTGGCTTCTATAGCCTCTTACTTCACCCTTATTTATGTATTATGCTAGACTGATTTAGTATGACTATAACAGAAAAATACATAACACACAATGTTAATTTGTTACAACAATACAATCCGCAGCCTTATCACTTCCAAGCAATTTAATGCAGACAATGAAATGGGACGAAAATGAAATCGTGTCTGGAAATCACTTACTTTATAAATGTAATTCAAAATACTCGTATTAGTTTTGATCATTTGCACAGACTTTTATATATTTTTAATTGGTTTTTGTCTTCTTAAATATCTCTATTATAAATGTGAAAAATATCTAATTTAGATTGACTTTCATTAACATTAGGTAAATTTTACTGATAGTATATTACGAGAAAATAAGTTGAGAGCTGTTTGACCTTTGTAGTTACGTACATGCGCTTTGAAGAGGTACACTTGGCAAAGCGTTAGCCAGTTTGATGAAAGCAGCCGGCAAAACGTATGCATAATTTTCATTCTTAAGAAGTTTATTCTAAAATTGAAGGCTTAATCAGCATTTTTTAATCGCGTCATATCACTAAATTAACTTTCCTTGATACTTTTAATAATTCTTTGAATTTGTCTAAGAAGAAAGGACAAAGATTTCCAACAGACATAAACATCAATAAACACGCACGCACACACACACACAAACACCCACACAAGCGTGATAAAATGTGAAACGCGTAGTTAAACTAAAAGCGCTCAATTCATATAAATTGCAATACCAGTAATAAAAGTGATAACTATAAATATTAAGTATATTAAATCTGAAGCAACTGAACCGCGGAACTAATATCGACGATACAAAATATCTGCATACGTAATTCGTTTATGAACATACTCGAGCGGACCCGATAGCCACTCGAGCTTAGTGGTCGTTTGCACAGATCTTGGCACAGCTAACCTTGGCAAGGCTATTGTCAGTTACATAGAAGTATCGGGTGGAATTAAAATAGTATTACCACAGACTAATGAACTTTTTCGCATCGGCCAATACAGTCGTATCTAGGTCAATGATGTGTATGCGGAGAGATGCGGTCGCTATTTGTAATATAATTTAGGGAGGGGCATTGAGGATGTATTTAGTATAGTAATTAAGAGTAATTTTTTTGTTTACTGTGAGTTAACAGGAATGTATGTATACATAACTATGGCATTTTTTATTTATAAATTAGTGCTTGACAACAGCAGTAAACAAAGTCGCATTTGACTCGAACAATCACAATCGAACGTATGTCCGATGTACACTTATCTATTTTAATATGTCACTGTCTGTGAAAATTTAATTTATTTATTTTAGGTGAATGTTTCATGACTCAAATGCTCCTAAATAGTTTTTTTTTGTTAATACATGTATGATGGATGTATTTTCTATTGCTTATAGTTAGTTGAAAAATTATTATTTTATTTTTATTTTCGTAGTAAATGGCTTTTTACTTAAAAATGTCAAACTCAAATATGTGGCTTGTTTGGGCATTACGAATGTGCTGAAATCTACTGGTGAAGACGCAGTTCAAATTCTCGACATCCGACGGAATATTTTGTATTAAAGCACAAATCTTTCAAAAGGTATACCTTCATTAACATATGCGCTATGTTATATAAAAATACATTAAACGTGGCTCGATTTCCATCTAATACACATAGCCTGCAGTATTCTCATAGCAGAGCCAAGAGTCTCTCAAGTGGCCGTATGTGTGCATCGCTTTGCCAAGCGATAGCCTTGCGGTCTGTTATAAAGTAAAATGTGTTTTAATATCGTGCGAAGGTAGTATAAACTGAGAACGTAACTGTGTGACTACTTTATTTTTATTCTTTTTTTGCCTTACTTTAATTTACTTTGTATGTTTATGCATCATTACTATTGGTAACCTTTGAAGTGGATGTAAAACACCCAGTACTAGGGATTACTACTAGAGATTAATGTTAACAGATAGGTTATTCTGATTTCAAAGGCAGTATTCTGAGAAGGCGCCACTAGTTCGAGAAAACTATATACATATAGTTATGTAAATTCTGTTTTGAAATCATCTGGTTTACCAAACACAACCAATACGTTGCCGGCCGAGAAAGGTAAGACAAGAAAGAAAGTACTGACTTTCAAGCTTTCGGCTGAAGCACATTTGTGTTTATCATCATTGTGTTTATGATCATTTGATCAGCCCCTGTTATAATCAAATAATCCACATTATTCTTACTTTGCAACAGATATACACTTTTAGGATCAGGTAAAACACTTATACTTTCTTAGTATATAACTTCGTTTACATCGCGCTATCTTTAGACTAATTATAATGTATGTATACGTTGATAACTTTCTACTAAAATTGTTCCATTGCTATGCATACATTTACACATACATTTATACTTAGTCATACTTCACAAAAATGTGTAATTATGAAACAATTTAATGATTGCATAATTGTGAAATAAAGCTTTACTTTTTTTTCTTTTTATGATGTTTATAATAATTAGAAACTTGTTAACGTATCTACATTTTATTGCCTGTGACTGTACGCGATACAAGCTATATTGCAGTGACGACAAAGCAAACCAGTGGCGAACAATCGCTACTGTACAGTAAAGACATGTTTTATTGTTACCAAAATGAAGCTACAGGAAGACACGTTTTATACTTACCACAACGCAGCTACAGGAAGCCGCAGCGAGACTTCATACGTAGCCATTTCTTGCCCACATTTTGTGGTTATGTTGTGGTGTGGTTGTGATTCGTGTGAATAGCAGAGTTGAAATTTGTTGGTTGGCACCCAAAGCAACCGGAAACAGAACCCCTGAATGGGTAACCAAAAGGGTCACCGTGAAACAAAAATATAATCATAATTATGAGATATTTAAATTACAAAATTTTGAATCAAAACTTATTTACTTTATTCTAAATGGTACTGCTTCTGTGTTTATCAGGAAACGTCATGAACTGCTGATTTGGATAATAAAATGTCCGCGTTTATTATATTGCATTTTCATATAAATTTGCATGTATCCAAGTAGTTATCGTGTGGTGTAATTTTGGTGGGATATAATTGAGGTACGTCTAAATAAACAGACATACATATGTCAAGTTAAGATGGGCCTATTGCCTTATCAGTTGTACAGCAGAGTACAGTCACGAGTATTGAAATGTATACATTGATAAGTTTCTAATATAAAAACAGTACGATGTAGAAAAAAAATATAAGTTTTGTTTAAACATTAAATAATAATCAAAATGCGTCTTAATAATATAATTATACGCCTTTGTTTACCATAACTCGATAAAAATGATTCTCATCTATGAAAGAATTTGATGAGTACATAATGTTCGTTTAATTTCTTCTCCTTCGTGATGTTTTTATATCACTTAGAAACTTTTTAGCGTATACATTTTATTGATCGTGATTGTAGACAATTAGAGATGAGGGCATTATTATGAAAATATCTATAACATTTCAATACACGACATCATTCCTTATTCCGTCTGTGCGTTACAAGCACAAGTTATTTATGTACCTTGTGTATAATAAATTTGGGTTGTTAGATTCGGTTGGGCGTATGCCAATTTTATTAGGAAGCAAAGTTCGGAATATCTCATTTAGAACATTTTTTTCTTTACCGTCCCACCTCAATGAAACTTGGATGTGCTTATCGAATAAGGCTATGGTAAAATACGTGCGTTACTATAGTACAATTTACCTAGTATTTTAATAATGTGTGTACTCGTAGAAAGGTTTGATTTAACAAAGAAATTACGGCAGCAACTTATGTGCATAAATATAGCTCTAACAATAGATAATGGCTTAAATTCAAATTCAAAAACATTGATTCATGTCGGTATGTTCTTAATATAATTCTTTGATTCTACTAAAGTTTCGGATATGTGATTTAACATCGAGCACAAGAAAAGGTGAGAGAAACTCTTCAGACCACCTTCTGAATTAATAATATATTTTAAGCCTCTAAACTCTGTGAAATTGGACATGGCATTAATATTTGTAAGCGTCCTTGTCATTTTTATATTCATTTATACTGTAGTTTATTGTATTTTAATAAAATTAAATGTGTATTTGGAAAATATAGCGAATGGAATTAGAGAGAAACTGGATACACATTTTTTTTACATTTGTCTGTTTGTTTTCCTGTTCCTATTTCACGAAGAAACTATTGACCTGATTTAGGTGGGCGCAAATCAGCATTGAATTTCCGTTAAGAGGATATCTAATTAGTGTTGCTAGATCCTATGTAGGTATCTAATTTCTACGGAAGGTGAAACTAAATGGGGAATTGATTTCAAATCCTCAAGCCTAAAAGTTTTGTACATCATAATCTAAATATATATAACTCAAAGGTGACTGACTGACTGATATAATGATCTATTAACGCACAGCCCAAATCACTGGACGGATCGGGCTGAAATTTGGCATGCAGGTAGATGTTCTGATGTAGGCATCCGCTAAGAAAGGATTTTGATCAATTCTACCCCCAAGCGGATAAAATAGGGGATAAAAGTTTCATAACATGAGCGAAGCCGCGGGCAAAAGCTCGTCATAATATATTTCAGTGAGAGAATGTAAAAACTTTACGTCAAAAGTACTTACTAAGGAAGTTATTAAAAAATTGGCACAATCGGCGATCCTATCGAGAGTAAATTAGGTCGTGTCAATTGGCCCCGAAAATCTGACATTGCTGTAATCTCTCAGCGGTTCTTTGCAATTCACAATAAATCGTTTTAATACTCACCTTTATCATGCTGAAAACTTTAAATACTTGCACTAATTAATCTCATCCAAGTTCGTGGACATGTTAAACACAGAACAAACTAAAATAGGATTATTTTTGCAAATAACAATTATAATCGTAACAAAACTAACTGTACTCATTAACTTATTCATTAATTTTCATTTATATTGGTGGATACTAATTATTTTAAATAAAAACGCGTCTCTTAACCTTTGTATTTTGTAACGATACTAAGTAACTCGGCCAATTTCGTTTTGCCTGACACTCAATTAATGATTGACATACTTTCGTGACAAATTTGACATATGTATTTAATCCAGTATAGGAAGGCGACAAATCTATAATGATTAATATTTTTAGTATAATAACGATACCACATATACGTACAAACCACAATATTACCAATGTAAATAAACACGATCGTTGTAATGAACGATACATGTAAACATAGCGCATGTATTGCTTATTAACATGACATGGCTTCTAATGATGTACGAGT
>DWJN01000751.1:0-21338 GCA_018248895.1 Carystus phorcus
AAGGTGCATAATGAGCAGTTTTCTAATGAATTTAATTTGAAATACAAACCGTATAATTTTAATATTAGGAATAAGTTTCGATATAACATATCAGCACTAATCCGCTTATCGTACAAAATGTTAAAATGCATGTTGACAAATCGTAGATAGCGTGATAACGGCCAATCACTCACGCCGATAGAGCGGGAAGCTTCAGTCGGCGCAACAGGGAAGTTCCATCAAAGAAGAGAAATGCAAGAAGCTAATAATGGAAGCGATAAGTGAATACGTAATTATGTCACAGATATTGGCCGGGCCGGAGTTGTTATTACACACTCGAATTCATCATTTAACTGCTGCATTGGGTTATAAATGGTGCTCGACTTTTTTATCATTCGACACTCGTTGTAGTAACTTTACGAAAATTATGTCAAACAACAGAAAAAAAAATTTAATCTGACTATTTATTTGCTTATTAAATTTATTTTACCTTTTAAAATAAGTAACAAAGGGAACAAGTTAATGCCCAATGGCATTGTTTACAGTTAACCCTACGTGACTGTAGGAAAAGCTGAAAGTAGGTGTTAAAAAATATGAGATGAGAAAAAAATATATACATAATGTGTGTGTGTGTAATAAAATAATACACACGACAAATACATATACATATCAATAATATATACCTATAACCAATAGAGTATGTACATACATGTATAATTTTTCTATCTGGCCTTTGCGTTGTTTTCAGCAATCTCAATATGAAGCGGAATGAAATAAACTTATTACTAGTTGATTTATCAGATGTCGGTTTCCATTCTGATTAATGCCAATCGATCGCCTTGACTGTGGCAGCATCAGTTGGTCCCCGTTGGAAATATGAACTATCTCGAAAACAAATCTGTTTTAGAAACACGACTTCAATCAATCGAGTCGTTAAAAGCTACAATACGACTAACAAACGCATCAGCGTTTTTAACACATACGTGGATGCCAAACTTGGCTTGTAAGAGTTGATGTTATCCAAAATCATTTAAGTAACTATGTAGGTATTTTTTCATTACACTTATACATGTATTTTTTTTATTTTACCACCATTTCGGAAAGATGTATATAATAGATGAAATACAAAGTTAGGAAACTACATTTTTAACCTCGCCACTGATCCGTCACTATTTCCAAGAGTCATTTTTATTGACATAATCGTCTATACTATAAAGATCATAACTAGAGAACCTGCTTTTATGCTTGAAGAAAGGTTTTGTAAAAATAAGTGAATGCTTGACAACAACCTCACGTGATGGTAAGTAGTGAAAAAGTCTAAGATGGTAGACGCATTAACTTAGAATGTGCAGTAAATATTACTGAATATTGAATATAGTGAAATAAATCCCTACTGAAACTAAATTTCACCGTTCAAATTGCGTTAAAATTATCTTGCGAGATTTATAAAGTAAAAATGCACAGTATATTTTAAAATATAAAAATTATAAGAACGGTGGGGAGGTACCTACATATTACTACATATTTTCTTATACCATAAAGACCGTTCAACCAACAAAACAATTATATGGAGTTATATGAATAAAAATACATAAACGTTACTTACTTCATTTGTTTGACTATAGTACTCTTGCCCGATTCGCCGGCACCTAAAAGAAAATTACATGTTAATAAACAATCGTTAAAAGGGTAACAAGATAACAGTGAAATTTAACAGCACTTCAAACACGCAGAAGATCTATATTCGGGGAAAGAACGTTTTGTTAGAAAATGAGCACGCATAATGGTGGGCACTCCATATTATTCTAAAAATAGATGTAAAGTAAATATTCACATATGGTTATAGCAGTTCATCATAACGGATGATAATAAGTAGCTTATTATATTAATAAATAAATAACTTATTTAAATACGGATTCCCCTTAATTAATTGAACATTTTACTATACTGACCAATGTAATTAATAAGTACATTTTAGTTTGTTATAAAATATGTGTAATAAAATATGTTTGTTATATAATGTTACTGGAATATTTGAATGACTTTCGTTAAGGTTAGTTCCGTGTTCATAAAATAAATCATTTGACTTTAATTCAACCGACAAACACGTAAAGAACACACCAAAGGTGCAGACACAGTGCCATCGGAAAGGGAAACATGGGATATTTTATTATTGATTTACCATCCGAAACAAATAGAGAACTTTTCAAGATCCACATCCGAAAGGTGGTAACTAGCCAGCCTACGACCAAGCAAAACATGTTTTTAATACCCGTCATGAAAGTCCCTAACAAAATATGACATTAGTCCTCAACGTAAAGTTTTTAACATGTTTTAACTCGAAACTAAATTTAAATTTACAACTGTAGCTTCCATAAATTAGAACGCCATGCGAAAAAATCAGTGAATTCACCACGATATCCTAACCGTAGCGAAGCAATAAAGCCGGCAATGATATAAAAAACAGTTAATTGCTGTCTGAACGTAAACCGTACATTTTCAACAAAATGCATGCCTCGCACGTAGAATAAAAATAGATTAAAAACAAAACCGCACAGAGCGATCATTTGTAAGGCTCGCTGTGAACGCCAAAGTTACCGTAACTGCATATTGAACCTTGTCAAACGAAACAGTGGGTCATTTTTGAATAAAATTCATGAATTCCAAGCTCCATTTAATACTGGACAATCCAAAGTTACAAACCAAAGGAGAAAAGTTACCCATCAAGCGTATTGTAAAACATAAAAACAAAAATTAATCAATTTCACAGATCATTGTATTGTATTCTTAATTGCACTAATTACCTGAAAGTGCGGCAAACATGACGAAAGATAATTATGATGCCATAGGACTCTTTCTGCAGATTATTGTGTGTTAACGGAATACAAACAATCGTTTTTAAATTCGTAACTTTCCCAAAAATATTAACCTTGTAAAGAGTGATATCTACGTAAATTTATAATGTACACATGTGTACATTGTAAAGTCGTGTATACGAATCACGTACAAATAAATTATTAGACAGTACATAAATCGTTCATATACAATCGAACACACCATAGGTGAAAATTATAAAAAATATCACAACCTTAATTAAAACATTCCGATTACTTCGTCAATTCGAAACGGTTCGTGATCGAACTACGAGTAGGTGTTAATATGATGAGACGTGTGTCTAATGAAGCGACAGTGCCGTGGGTGTCATGCCACAAAGGAACCCTCTAGAACACAGGTTTTGCCCGACGTGACCCGCCCGGACGGTATCTAATTGTCTCGGCAACGCGAACGGCCGATCTCTGACCTCCCGGTACACATATCACCTACATTGAAGCACACTGGACTCCCTGATTTAATTCCACAATTGCAATAATGCTCGTCCATTCAAGATTATGTAGGTAGTATAAGTCTATTGTGATAGATTTATACTTGACTGAACATTATACTTGAACTAGTGATATGTATTCATGTCAAAAAACTACTGAAGTGAAACAACATAATTGAGATATCCTACATTAATATTATAATTATTTCTAATGAATAATAATTTGCCTTGTATAACATGAAAGGAATATATTTGAGTAGCTTAGTTTAAAAAAAAAACAGAATTTTTAAATTAGAGTTTGAAATAGGAGTACAATAAATGTCATGTTATAAATTCAAGCAAAGAAATCAACATCCTTTCTACTAAAGATTTCAGTTACACAAAACCAAGTAATAGTAATCTAAGCTGAGATAGTCACATAAAATGTTTAATATTTTATATTATAAGTTACATTGTATGATCATATTATACATAATTCTACTCATTTAAGTTGTGTAGATTTATTTTTATTATAAAATGGATGTCTCGCACTCCTACTAGAAAAAGTTTTTGTGGAAAATCGAATGTATTATTAAAAGAGTAATGATCTCATTAAAACTTTCTGCATTTTAAAAATAAGCTTAAAAATGTTCTTTGGTATTACTTGAGTCTTAAATTTTTGTGCACAACCTTTTTTTGTATAAATAGGACATAATATTATTGAAATATGCTTTGAGGATTATTATTTATGTGGATTATAATTAGTGCCTATACCAAGACTATTTCAACACTAAAACTTACTGAGAATTATTAACAAAATTAATGAGTTATTTACATATAATACACTAGATGAACCAGCAAACATTGTTTTGCCATATAAATTACGAGATGAACCAGCAAACGTTGTTTTGCCATATAAATTATTATGTAAGACTATTTTTATAACCATAAAAATGGTTATAGTGTCTTAACCTTAGAAGCTAGACATGCTATCGCGGACTTTTATTTAGATCTTTTAAAGGGGAACGATTTTGTAATACATGAGTAACTTTTGAGTAACTTTCACCGTTTACTTGGAGCACGCATGGAAAGCTCAAAATTTGCCGTTTTCGCAATATTTTTTCATCTTGGCGTGATGTTCTATAGCCTTTAGTCTTCCTCTATAAATGGACTATCTTACACTAAAAGAATTTTTCGAATCAGTCCAGTAGTTTCTGAGATTAGCCCGTTCAAACAATCAAACAAACTCTTCAGCTTTATATATTAGTATAAGATTAGTATTAGATAGTATCACCTATTGACACTTTATGACCAATGATAAGATTTCAAAAATGCTTGCTCATTTTAATGTCAGCGCATTATAAAGCAGATAATAACACCTTGATAATTTGGCTATTGCTTAAATTGCTTAAATGCAACCTTGCTTCTACAACCACACTAAAACATGGCAAATACTGAAATTTTGATACAGATAATTTTAAAAGCACTCTGCTCATTAAAATAACTCCAAATGCCATTTTAATACAATCATATGGCTATTTAAAAATACACTTATGTATTTCATTCTACTTGCTTCAATGCTTTTACATTGTGAAGAAGAAATTTGTTGTACAAAATGTTATTTTGCTGTTGGTTCTGAAAAAGATATTGTCTATTTTGATTCCGTATGAAGCAAAACATTATAATTGAATAAGATTAATTAAACCGAAACAGCGTGTATCGTCAGAAAAACAAAGTTCTTTCACTCAGTCAAATGACTATTAATATTAACGTATTCTTACAACCCTCTACATCATTGAACCGTCAATCTTTCGTACAAGTGAACTCTTTATCGCCGACGAATCGGCTGGGTCTCGATAGGCCTTTGTGCGCTATCATTTCGATAAAATCGATGATCGCGTGTTGGAACAGCGGTTGTCTGATAAAATACCTGCCTGTAACGTCCGCCCCGGCGGCACTTGAACCTCAACCGGCGTGACGTGACAACACGATATTTTTGCTAATTCATCGATGGGGTTTAAGTACGTCTCATTTACTGTTTTACCATTTGATATGTCTGGATGTATAGATGAGTATTTTTTGTACGTAATGATTACTGATCCAGATTTAAAGTTAGAAGTGTTTTTTTATCGTTGTCTTTGAAGTTTATTACAAGGACACCTGATTATTTTGTCTCAGATTGTATTTTTCTTTTTTCGTAGAGAACCTTTTAAAAAAAATCTAGAATCTACATATAAAGTTGCATCAATAGGTTATTAAAAAAGAAGTTCACTTATTCATAATTTTAACAAATACTGAATGTATTTTTGTGTATTTATTGTGCAAGTTAAAGTCTTTACTTTAAAGCATAGAATAAACATTTTTTTCTATCTGTATTGCATTTGCTTTAAAAATAGCAATAATTGATGTTACATACTCAGACATTAAGCACTACAATTTTAGTTGCAATTTAAAGTTTTAACAATGCTAATATCTGTAGCATAAATAAAGAAAATACCCCATAACATGTAATAATGATATCTTTATATGTAACATGTAATATGTTTGTTTGTCTAAATGCCACTAAACTCCTACTAAATGGTTGGAGAATATACATCTGTGTTTAAATGGATTCAAGAATGATTTTGATGGATGAAAATGTTTTATGTTGTAAGATCAAATGCACTAGTTACTATATAAAAGATGAATAGGTTTCTATCCATAAACCTTTCAAAATCCACTTCTGAACACAGATATACAACTTAATCTGTGCTTTAGAGAACTTTAATACTTCATATTATCACATGCATCAAAAAGACTTATCGCATAAAAATATATACTCAGTTTCTTCACAATTTAATTTCCACTATCATTCCTCAACAAGTTTCTGTGCCGCTTTGTCACAATTGAATAAACATTATTTTGATATATTGTCTGACAAATCTGTTAATATAGATACATTATTGTTTTATCTAAGATAATAATAATTAAGTAGTGTTTGTTTTATGTGCTATATATTTCAACTGTCAAGTAACGGAAGCTCATCAATCTCCATATAACGTTCTAGCTGATAGCACAGTGTGAAATTTAAATGTGCGACTGATAATATTAAGGTATATATTTATAACTATTCCCTGGCTAGGATCTCATTGACGGTACAAATAACACATCACTAACACACACAACCCAAGCACTAATATGTATCTATGTCCCCCAGCCTAGAATCGAACTTGGCAAGATCACAACCAACTTAGTTATAAGGTCATCAAAATGATACAAAGGTCTTTGGTTGATATGGCCTTTTTACATAATATGGACAGCATAAACTTAAAATTAAAAAAAAACTGACATGTCAAAATAATCTCGAAGATTAACTATACAGTTTATCAATGATAATTCCTAATTATACAATTGAAATAATTACCTAAAACCATCATTGTATTGAGGTGTAAAAGGAAATTTAGGAAATTATTTATTTATGTTTAAATTAGTTCCATACTAACTTTTAATTTGATTATAAACAAGTAAATGAGTGAGGAATATATTTTATAAAGCCTGATGAGTCAGGATGTAATTAGTTGGGATGACTAATAGTAGTGTGGTCGACTATTTTTTCAACATAGACATGAGAAGTAACTTATGTAAAATAGAAACTGGTTAATTCATGACTAAGCACAATCATTGGAGAAACAAATAAAGTACATTGGTAATACTATATTTTGATTATGACCTCTATTGTATTGTGTGTGCACTATATCATGTAACATTGTGTCAGTTGTCTTTTAAACATACTTTTTTTATATGATATCTAGTTATGATTCTTGATTGTAAGTGCTCCATCAAAATACAGATGTTCAATTTTAGCACTTGATCAAGACCTGATGAAGGATAACAGTTGGATTAGTGATCACAGCACTCAATCATGACAAAATGACTATAAAGCAGAACATTTTTATTTAAAAGTATGATACTAATCTTTTAATACAAATCTCAGTCCACTATATTAGCAAAATATAATAGAATAAGGTGAAGATATCCTTCAACTGTTTTTATGTTCACATTTTAATCACACAATCTTATACAAACCCTAGCTACTGAAATTGTACTGAACTATACTGTTCTGTAACAAATGAAAAGAGTTTTTACGACATTTGTAGTAGTCTACTATGAATTACGGAATTAAAGGAAAGTAATGATCCAGGCAAGGAATGTACTGATTCTCATATCCAGCAGTACAAGCGAGTTGATTGAGCAATTGATTATAGTTGAAATCAGTTTCATACCCACACAACGCTTCACCATAAGGCCATATCACATAATAACTATTATTGTATAATAATAAGCGAGGTAAATAAACAAAGAATCAGCGAGCTGGTGCAGCAATCCGTTTAAGATGTAGTGTGTTGAATCAGTAACCATTATCAGTAAAAAGGTCCTTGTATAATGACAGGCATACAATAACAGTGATTTTGGCAGAGACTGCATTATTTCCCAAAACCATATATCATTATAGATCTGCTTTGGACTGGAATAGTTTTAACAATTAAATCAATCTGAGTAAGGTAGTAATAAGTCCTAAAGTAACATTGTTCAATTAAAATATTTTTAATCACTATACAAACAGGTAAAAAATAGGAATGTTTATTTTCAGTAAAGTTCAATGAATAGCACAGCTAGATGCTTATAGGAACTAAGTTAATCAATGTGTCTGCAAATATGACAAATATGTACCCAGTTAAAGTTAAACCTCGAATTGATTCCCGAAGCAAAATTAATAGGCACTTTCATTTGCACGCGGAACAAACTACATACCAGCATACTAATTAGTTTCAAGAGAAAGCTAATCAGGTAGTTGCTATAATTTGTTTTTCTGTTATGCTATTATATGGGTGTGTAAATAAAAACCGCACATTTTGAAGTCTACGTGCGACAATCATGGCATTGACGGCAGTTACATACGCGGTTAAAAGATTTAAAGTCATGGGTGCGGCCATGCGGGTAAACAACTATATTGGAGACGTACCTAACAACAACAACTTTATATCCTTGGAGGCCTGGAGGCCATCTTCTTTCAGGTTCCTCTCAATCTGTCGGCTCCGGGCAGCCGCCGCGCGCTCTTCGGCCGATTGAGCGCACCCCATTTCGGCAGCAACTCCTGTGCCCTGGCCGCCGTCCGCCCCGACTCCCGAGCCGGGCGCACTCTCACCGCTCCCTCTGCATACGCCCCGAGCGCGTCCTGCCGCCCCGGTCTCGCCGGACCCACCCTACACAACGTTACCACTGAACACAGACACCTAACCGTTTCGATCACTTTACACCGCCCGGGTATGACGTTTTTCCACTCTACGACTGAATAATGACCGCACCTTATTAACTTCTACGAATACTAAGCGCACTCTGCACGGAAACGCGTAACGACAGCGTAAACTTTAATTGATTTTATGAATTCGCTGAGATAATGGCGGCAGGATGACAAGCACCAGCAGCTCCACTCCGTGACGACTGACGGCGACTGCGCCCCGCTCGACTGACATTCGGCTGCGTTCGGGGCTTTTCGCTCCAACTCGCTCACACATGCGTAATATAGATTCACACACGAAAGAGAGAAAACAATACCTAATTTATATTTTGGTGCGATCAAATTAAATAAACGTATATTAAAAATAATTAAAATGTATTTCTTTCATTTCATTAATATGCAGAAATTTTGCGATAATATTAATACCGTATTAATTATTAAGGCTCTATCAATATGTAATATGAAATCCGTGAAAGGATATATTATTGTAATATTTTATACTACGCTTCTGGAATATGAAATTCAGTAATTATTTTATCTCCCTGAAATAATAATTTTAACAAAATCAACAATCAGTTATGAGGTAGTTGTCTACCTAACTAACAAACAAATGAAGAAGAATAAATGGTATTTAGCAATGTAATTTTTTTGTGTAACTAATGAAATTGACTTTCTAAACTTGAAAGTGGTAAGTCTATGGTGGTAAGTAAGTATTGACGTCTTTGCTTAGAAATCAAAAATCAGAATGCCTTTAAAGCAGTGTTCTTTTAACAATGCATGCAACATATGTTTCCAAAGTAGGTATTCCAAACACGCTTCACTTTGGCGCAATTCCAGTTCATACAATATTAATTTCTGAGTACCATTTTTTTTTTCCGAATTTGATACAAAAGGCATCATTTTCCGATTGTAAAGATTGTATCGTATTGTATGTCTAAAAACGACCATTCATGTACATTATTAAGAAACACAATTAATATATTTAATATCTATAACACTTGTATATAGCGTGCGTGAGAACATCCAGATAAATCACAGGGAAAATAGTGTACACACCAAACATTAATTACTACTTCAAGGTGTAAGTAACCAGAAAAATAGCGTGCAAGCAACGCACAAAGAATGTAAATCAATAGAAGAATATGTTTTCGCGTCGTTTTGTCCGTTTTCGCAGAGCTCATTCCAATAACACTCACAGAGTTTGTAATTAATAGAATAGAATAAGATGTGCTAAAAATTCTGCTCGGAGTGGGAGACTCCTTAGAAAACAGGCTATGCTATTTTGTTTATAGGATATATTAGCTTTGTTATAACGTTTCAGGGAAGTTTTCATATACTTATAGAGGTACTCTTTGAGCTCGAGTGGGCTTAATCTGACACGAGGTGGAGATTTCGAAATGTTAGTAATCAGTAAGTATTCCATTTAAGTTTAAGGTTTGTAAGATAATCGTATAAAGGAGATGCGTGGCCAAATTGTTATATGTTAATTTGTTGATATTGTGAATAAAAAATAACATTGCAGCTACAAGTAGGCGTGCTTTGGGGTGTGTCTCATCAGGTCGGCAATTCGGCTCGGTCCTTCTTTCATTTGAAAATTTTATATTTTGTATTCTTAATATGAAATTGTTATATAGCACAGCACTCAAGAATTATTTATGAATGCTAAGACAGGTTAATTGTATAGATTGACAACGAATGTATTCCATGTTTCCCTATTCAATGATAACGTGTTTTCATACTTTAAAAAATACAACACAGTTTTAATGTAGTTCTTACAGTAGGTCTTATACCGGATTTAATATGTACTTACTCTAAGCAGTAACTTTTCCAATTTTATGACAACGCATTTCAATGTTAGCAATAACTTTTTTTACGTACAACGCATCAGTGATGAGTATTGTGTTGTTGGCGTACATGGGCGTTGGAGACCACTTACCATCACGTGACTAGTGGGCTCGTTAGTCGGCTATTTTCATTAAAAATAAGTTATGAGAAGGGGCCCTTCACTCTTAATTGAATTTATTTTTTTATCAGATTCAATTCAAATGAAGAAATATTTACGAGACTATAATGCATTAACCAAAATAGGGCCCTTTCTTAGACCAAAAAGTCTAGTCCTCAAACTAGTGTAGAGCGGTGAAGTAAACTCTGCTCCAGTTACATCTAAGCCCTTGCAATGCGACGTATATAAACGTCAGCTAATGTAATACTGCTATGTTTATAAACTCGGGAGAACCTGAAAAGCAAAATCACGAAAGCAACAAGCGGAATCTGACAATATCGCTGCGTTGTTGCGTGCCGGCGCGCGGCGAGCGGGCCCGAAGTCAATACAGCTCCGATATGGTGCGCGCGCAAGTCACCTATTAAAGAGAAGGAGGAACGACCCATTACCGAGGAGCAGGAGCTTGATGTCCTTGGCCGCCTGGATGCCATCTTCCTTGAGGTTTTTCTCGATCTGTTTGCTCCGTGCGAGGGCGGCGCGCTCCTCGGCGGACGAGGCGCAGCCCATGGCGATAGCGCGCACGGCCTGGCTCGCTACGCGCGGCAGCGCCGTGCTCCTTGCATGCTCCCGGGTCGTCGTCGCGCGCAGTTGGCGCCGCGCACGCGCTCGGTCGCGCACGCGTGCTCTGGTAAGATTTGGAAGCGTATAAGCGCGTGGGGAGCGCGAACGGTGACCGCGACCGGTCGAGATCTCGACGTGCACCGAGATGAGGCCCTGTCGCGAGGAGAGCGGCGGCTACTCGAGGTGACAACGCGGCGTGGGCCCGCGGACGAATGACGAGTTGCGCAGGCTCGCAGCGCCGCCAGTCGGGAGTACAGTGCGCACGCTCGTCGCCCAGTTCCCCCTAACTAATTACACCCTACGTACATTTCGACACCCGCTGGCGTTTACTTCAGACTGCATATTAAAAGCACACGAATACAACAATTGCGCTCATGATCCTAAGTTGAAACATGTAGTGATCTCTAACGTCACTATAAAAATTAAATTTTGAAATTTTCTGTATAGACGCAAAGGTAGATGTCAAAATAAAAATACAAACAAAATAGAAGAATTTGACACGCGGGTTATCACCAACGAGTTGTCAGCGTAGCGAAGCCAGTGGTAGAAACAAAATGTTGGCTCCTTGATAAATATTAGTTAGATTCAAGAATATATAAATTTATTAAGCCAATTTACGGGGTCTCTCCTCATCACTGAGGAGGTCTAGAGTATGCTACACCATGCTGCTCGAGTGCGGATTGGTGGAGAGGGATTAGTGGTCAATCTAAGTGTCGGAAGTTTTTATATCGCCCAAAGGCCTCCCAAGTAGCTTAACCACTGCTATCTGCGATATCAACGAAATAAAAATTCCAGCAGCGGTCACAAGTCCAGGTACCTACCGATCGCGTCGGCAATTGCTTAACTTCGTCGGTCGCTTATGATCGACGCGAGCTGCTGCAATATGAGCGTAACATATTTTTATAACATTAAATTACTTTTTTAGACTGGCATAGTGCAGCTACAAAACAGATTAAAACCCCATAATGGAAGACCAAGGTGTTGTAGAAGTGTTAGGTTTATAATAGCTTTCCATGAAGGTCGCTAGGCTAGCTTCCACTCTCTTTTGTTTTAGTCAACTGCCTACTGGTGTCGTCGTGTTCCAACTGGAGGTTTGAGAGCAGTACTTTCTTTCTTCCATCTTAGCTGACAAAGCATTAGTGATTCCTTTGGTGTTGATAATGTCCATGAGTATCGGTGACCACTTATCATCATGTGACTCGTCTCCACTTTATCCTCCTCGGTTATAGTATATTATGTATAGCATATTACAAGTAAAGATCCATTTATCATACAATTTCGATTAAATATACATAAATTTGAGCAGCGCCATCTTAAATTGACCTCTCATAAATATGAGTATATACGTATTATATGTATAATTGTAATGATATTTTATGAACTTAGGATGTAATCTAAATGCATTAAATGAATACTATTGTCTCAGACTGCGATATGAACAAAAACCTCTCTACGTATACTGTGATTTATGTTATAGTTATACATTAGTAGCGGATAACAGGTTTTTTACCTGTTGAATCAGTCTCCGGGCAAATACTTAAAATTACTCTGTATTCTTGAATAATTCTCATTCCAGTTGACAGATTGTCAATGTCATTGCCAAAGTCAAATATTGTTGTTTGAGTCAATAGAAGTTAACTTCAACAGGTTTCAATTCAATTCGAAACTTCCAATACAACAAGAAAATAGATATCAAATTCTAACTGTACTTGAAGAAATCAAATAATGGATTCTGATGAAGAAATTGAAGATTTTAAGCTGTGGAGAGGTGTACCGGGCACTATTATTCTTATTAACGCTTTTAGTAATTCCAAATACAATACATTTCCTGTTGCACATGCCGCGACTTGTCGTCTGATAAGACAATATCTACGATTATCTGGTTCTCACAATATAAGTGTTTGCATTTATGGCGTCGAGGAAACCGCTGCTAAGGGTTTTGATTCGAAAAGTGTCATTGAGATATTTCCTCTTACCACACCTACTTTAGCCGACTATAAAAAACTACAAAGCTTTGATATATCGTCATATACAGAGGCTAAAGAATTAAAATTATCAGATGTACTTTGGCACTGCAGCAAAACTTTTTCTAATTTTAAAAAGCAACTTTCGAGACGGTCTATTATAATGCTGACAGAACTCCGCACTCCTCCCATTGCTGCAGATCATAAACCAACATTAAAAAAGGTTATGGATTTAGTTGATTCTAATGTTGATATTACTATTATCAACATATCTGATGAGCACTATCAAATGGACTCATTTTATGAAAATTTATTAATTGAAGTCCATAAGGGACCAGAATTTAAAATACCAGTCCCAATGTGGGATGTTAAAGAGATAGAGAAAGTGATGCATCAAGAATCACACCGGCACTTAGCTCTTGCAAAATTAGATTTTGAAATTGGCAATGGATTGTCAATTGGTGTTGGTGTCTACAGTTTGTTAAAAAGGAGTGGTTATACACATCAGAAACATTCTTACTTGGAACGTGATACCAATGCTATAATTACAAATATTACCAAAACCATGAAAGTAACTATGACTAATGACACAAATGAAGAAAACGAGGAAAGCACACCAAAAGTCCCTGTCCTTAGAAATGAAATTCTTTATTATGTTGAATATGGTGGTGAAAGAGTGGAATTTACAGACTCTGAAATTAAAGGAATAAAAAATCCATTTGGTTCACCAATGATTAAACTCCTTGGATTTAAGCCTGCTGCAATAATGTGTAAAGAAAAATGGTATCACAAAATGAGCTATTTTCTGTTTCCAAATGAAGCATCAATAGAGGGTTCTACTGTTGCATTTAAAGCTTTACATCAGGCTTGTAAAGAGATGTCTGTGGTCGCTATTTCTGTTCTCTGCACCAGGGCAAACTCAAAACCTGTATTTGTTGCTCTTACCCCAACCTCTAGGCCTTTGGGCCTTGATGTTGAAGTTGGATTTGATGTAAACATCATACCATTCACAGAGAGTGTTAGAAACATGTCAAATGTAACTGAAGATGATGATAATGAGAGTATTGATGAAGCAAACAAATCAGTAATGAATGATATATTAAACAAAATGAAATTTGATTACAAACCTGATATGTTTCAGAATCCGATACAACAGTCACTTTACAGGGCTTTGGAAAGTATAGCTCTTGAAGATGAAGAATTGGATCAATTTGTTGATACAACTCAACATGATGAAAAAGCATTTGAAAATATTAGGGAGGACCTATTTGAAGAAATATTTGGCCCATTTGGAACTCCAGCTGTTAAGAGAACAGCAAATTCAAGTGGATCTGGAGGTAGCAAAAGAACAAAAGTGGAAAATATTGATGAAGATTTATTAGCCAGTAGAATTAACTCTCAAAAAGTACATACTTACAATGTAGCAGATTTAAAAAATATACTTAAATTTAAGGATAACAAGAACTTACCAGCGTTGACTGGGCTTAAAAAAGCTGAATTAGTTGAACTTGTCTATAGACATTGTTCAACTTAAAAATTTCAATAATATTTGGCAAATTAAACACAGCTTTTTATTACTAATTAATCATCTATTATTCTTAAATATATAAAGATCCATCTGCAGGCCCTAGATGATGTATGCCGATTAATAATGCATCCACAAGTGTCCATACTCCAAGGCCACCAAAACTGAATAATTTTCCAATGCCTTCCTGCCAATGACCAAGATAAAACCTGTCAGCTCCAAACCCACCTAATGTCAAGGCCAGAATAAGAGCTGTTCCCCATCGAGTGCCGGCTGTCCAAGAACATTGGATTTGTTTTAGAAACTTCCTCTTGCCTAAGCAAATTACATCATCGGACACCGTACAGTTAGTTCTGAAATTAAACAAAATATGATAAAGTTTCTTATATTGATCACAATGTAAAGAAGATATTCAAGCACAACTATGTTAATTTATAATTGGTAAATATAATGAGAGTAACAAAAACAAAATTAAATTAATAGTTTCTTTTCATAATACATACATTTCATTAATAACTCTCAGATTAATTTCTTAATTATCCTATATTATCTAAATTAAGCCCTTTATATTTATTTCTAACGGTGGCTAATTACACTTACATATAAAACTTAGTAGGTGATGCTAAGGAATTACAACTTGCTTTCTGTTCACAACGATGCTCCCATTTTTCAGTTTGATAACAAAATCGACACATAGCTGTCCTGTTAAATGTTTTAGATCCCTGAATGAACAAATAAAATGTTATAATGTTGTTATCATGGAGATTTAATTTAAGTCTAAATAAGTAGTTAAGTATTCCCAAAACTGAAGAAAGTTATTACATTCACATGGTGACAGTCACAGTATACACTCACATTGCAAATTATTTTTGGTTTAACATCACAAGTGTAGTTGTAAAATCCACCGTAACGACAATCTATACTTCTATCACAAGTTATGCAGGGATAATGCAGTGTTGAACAGTCTGATACATTCTCCTTGTCAACTGATACACAATTCTTCAAGTATTCATCATTCCCACTAAAATTCACTCCTTTATCGCTACTATCTTCCTTGCTTTTACTTTCTTTACTATGTATATCCATTTCATTGTTTGCTAGAAACCGTAAGATTGTAAATGATACTGTTACTAAATAATTAAATACTGTTTATTTTTATAGAACTACATACCCATATCTGTTATATGAATTGTGTTGAATATAACCAAAAGAATTAAAACTAAGCAGTCTCTAATGCATATTCTCAACGGTAGAAACCTTGGCATTTTTACATAAATCGACAGGCCAGGTCAAATTGAAAAAATTATAAGTGGAAAGTTCACATATTTGTTTGTGTTAAAATAGCAATTGTGTTTAATGTAAGTATTTTTTCCTACTTTTAAATCAGTAAAATATTGTCACTTTCTAAGTTTATATTATTTTCAATGACAGCAGACGAATCTGTTCTGATTTCTGATACAAAAATTGACTGACAAATGTCAGTACCAATGCATCCACAGATAAAATTATGTGATAATTAATTTGAACACAGGCTATGTAGGGTACTATTTTTTACTTTTTTAATATGTGACTACAGAGGTAAATGGTAAAATTGTTTAGCGCATTAATTTCGACACTCACAAACACACGACTCTTAATTACATAGATGTGCTAATAAACGCTGTGTGTTTTGGTATCTACATTTAAAATACCTATACAGTTAAACGTCTGACAAAAACAGTAATCGCTTCAAGTTTATTGACGTTTAACTTTTTGTTTTATGATAAGTATTAAGGAACAGGTCATTACTTCAGCCGGGATTATGAACAAATATATTTTAAATGGGTATTATGACACTAAATATTAAGCTTACATGTAGCAGTACAGAGATGGCGTTGCAACTAATCCAAAATATTATTTGTATATTTTAATGAGCATTCCCAAATCAGGGGGGTAACCACCAACTTTTAAAAGTAATCATGTTTTAAGGCAGTCTTATTTTAAGTTTACATTAACATTTTTTTTAATTGGTACTATAACTTATTATGCACTTTAAAGTATTGTTTAGGCTGCTGTACTCAGTATGGATGTCATCATAGGTATCCTCAAGGGGTCCTCTTTCTTTCTTCAGTAAAACAATATTATGATGAGATGAATAGATGTACTTACATAACAAATACATATATGATGAGTTAACATTATTGCTAAGAAATTTAATTTAATTTACTTTTATAATTACTAGAAACCCTGTTTCTAACTTGTATAGATTAAACTGATAACACGATAAAAGATAATTAAATGTATAATGTAATTTACCATATTTGAATTTATTTATTTGTATCCCAATGGATTTACTATTAAACTTGCAAGAAAAATACATGATAAATATGTGATAGTTTAAAAATACATGATAGTTTTAATTCTATAAAAAGGTTCTAAAAATTTACAGTATATAATACTTTTGATAATTTGTTGAAAACCTAATATATTTGTATCTATCACTAAAGAGTTTAAACTAACAGTAACTTCTAATATTTCTGTATTCACAGTTTACAAAGTAATAATATTATAAGGGAGAGATGTGTAGGGTAGGATGTATTGGTTATAAAAGCGGGTACCACAGTTGCTCGGTTTCACTTTTTCTCGGACGCTTGGAGCAGATACGCTGTACGTCGTTGTCTCGATCCATTTATTTTGCATTTTGTGAGTTATTTACAATATTTTGTTATTATTGTGTAATTTGGAGATTGGATTAGTTGTTGGTTGTTGATTGTGATTATCTTATGTAAAAATTATTAAATTTTAAGAGAATGTGTTTTTGCTTTTTTTTTTTCAATCAAAGAAAGTCGAAGTTAATAGTTTGTGAACAATTTATCTATGTTATAAACAGTATATTTACCATTGATCCACTGACATGTCATTCGATTTTACTTCTGAATTTAATCGAGATACCTATTAAATTCACAATTACGTTATAACAAGTTCTTTTGTAATCCAAAAGCTCTTCGCAATCTTTGCTTCATCTAACTCGAAGGGAACACTTTTTCTCAGTTAATATTCCATGTATTGTTCCATGTACATTGAAGAATAATGAAATTAAAATGGTTCACACTCTTTTTTAACCAACTTCAAAAAAAGAGGAGGTTCTTAATTCGATTGTATTTTTTTTATGTGTCGATAACTTTTTACTGCGTAGACCGATTTCGATGATTCTATATTTATTCGAAAGCTGGGCTCTCCCATTGGTCCCATTTTAATTTGGGCGACATCTGGCGAGTAGTTTTTGATAACTGAACAATAACTTGTTGATAATGTGTATTTCCTTTACTTCGATGTATCGATTATGTTGAATACAATAAATATACTTTACTTCGATTTCGTGAATCAGGTGCTCATTTCATTATTTCTCGATAATTCTGGTCTGATCATTAATTTTGGAGACAGTTTTGAGTAGTATTGAGAATTCGTCAAATAATTACAGCTGATGTCTCACGATTGCGGCATTAGGTTAGGTTGGTAACATAACTAACTTAGTACATAACTTACATAGTACATAACTAACTTAGTACATAACTAACTTAGTACATAACTAACTTAGTATATAACTAACTTAATACATAACTAACTTAGTACATAACTAAACTTAGTACATAACTAACTTAGTACATAACTAACTTAGTATATAACTAACTTAATACATAACTAAGTTAGTACATAACTAACTTAGTATATAACTAACTTAATACATAACTAAACTTAGTACACATAACTAACTTAGTACATAACTAACTTAGTATATAACTAACTTAGTACATAACTAACTTAGTATATAACTAACTTAGTATATAACTAACTTAGTACATAACTAAATTAGTACATAACTAACTCAGTACATAACTTACTTAGTACATAAATTACTTAGTACATAACTAACTTAGTACATAACTAACTTAGTACATAACTAACTTAGTACATAACTAACTTCGTACATAACTAACTTAGTACATAACTAACTTAGTACATAACTAACTTAGTATATAACTAACTTAGTACATAACTAATTTAAAATGTTAATGTAAGCTTAAGCTTACAGCTTACAGCTTAAGGCTTATTTTAAAATAAGCCTTATAACATAATTACTTTTTAAAAGTTGGTGGTTACCCCCCAGGTTACCCTTGTAAACGTGTACTCAACTTTTTTGTATTTTTGTCAATTGGAATAAAGTCAAGTCATTTAAAATAAATGGTGTGTATTCCGTATAGGTAAACATAATTTTTTTCTATTGCAGTTTTAATGCCTTCCCGAAGTGAAGCACAAGTGTTTTCTAGTGTTTTAATATTGAAATTTAGTAATGTTTTACTTATTTTATGTCTTCTAATTTCTGCTAAGATAATACTGTTTTAAGTTACTACAAGTCTATACAGTTCTGTTATAGATGAGACTTCAAACAATTCGATTTTGAAGTAGCACTTCGGAAGCAATTTAGAAAGACAGCTGAAATGCATTTAATGCTACAAGATTCTGCAACTTTCTCAACTCGGCTGTTCTTAGACTGGTCCAATTTAGAATGAACCACTACTAAAACGTTACTCATACCATCGTTATCATTGTAATCAATAATAGTGGATTCATTTGTAATATTGTTATCATACTATTGGAGTTGATTGATTGGTTTTGTGCTGATTGCTTGGTTGATTGTATACCTAAGATTCGAGCCTTACCTTCGCCCTATTTAACGAGAAACATTTTCTAGTTTATTTGAAATATCAAATCATAATATGCCAAATATCATCATAAAACCATTATGTGGTTAACGCGAGATTCTAAAACACGTAAATCACACCAAAGATATTTTAGGCTTCTACATCAGTATCAATACAGGCTTATAAAATAAATAATAAGATATTTATTTGTAGCATTCTAGTCCCGTTATTAATATATTTAAATACCTAAAAACTATAATGACATCTACTCAAATTAAAAAAGTCTGAAGATGTTTACAGTTGTTAAAGTATTCTACGTAGCTAAGACTCTTGTTGTGTTTTGGCGTCTTTGTATTCGACAAATCAGTTTCTTTTAATACTTATATCTTTTTGGTATAGCATAATGATTGTGTTTGGATTATACGGTATATGCCAATTAGTGTTTTAGTAAATCGAAAATTGTTTCAAACAATGTTCTGTATCCGACATAATGATGTTAAAATTTGGCATAAATTATACTCGTCCAGCGTGCTTATACTATCCGGTAATATAATTACGAGTTGGGGAAATTTCATATGACAATGTCGAAACTGAGACGGAAAGTGGACGTAGGAGGGAATTGGCGTCGGTTATAATGACTATTATTTTAGAAATATATTCTAGATACATTATCGCTTAAGTTTCTCATAGGTATTTAGCCGTTTAATGATGTTGTGTTATTTAGTAACAAGTTTAGTGTTCAATTATTAAGTCAGTAGTAGATTCGTTGATCATTCAGCTGAAATCGATAACCGAATATTTAGTCGATTACGTGATAAAAAGCAGTGAAAATGTTTTGATTCAATTTATGTTGGATATAGCTTTAACAAATTCACTGGCATTGCGTTTATAATGTGGTTATACTTTTATTTTTAGTTGAATTTAGCTGACCATGACAAATTTGGTGAAAGTCAGTTACTGTTAACGAGCTGCAATACAACACATGCATGCTATGCAAATAATATAAAGGCAAAATTAAAACGAATCTTTCTACACATATCTGCATTTATATTAGAAGCAACCATTCTATATGCTAACCATAAAACGTTGAAACATATTTCAGAACCAGATCCGTATTTATTCGAAAATCAACACAAATAATGATTCTATACAAAGAATTTTATGCTTGAACGAAATAGCGGTTTCACACATGAATGCAAACACTTACTAAGTCTTCCATAAGTATTATTTCCTTCGGGACCACTGAGATATAACGACGAGGTTCCGGATCGTCCCCTTTGCTCTTTTTTTGTTTTCATTCGGACGATCCAATGCATATTATCTTTGATCGTGTATCATACTTTTATGTTATTAAAATTTCTAAACGATTCACTGATTAATCGCCTCTTATTTTATATAAAACATTTGCTTTGTGAAGTTAATACTTCAAAGTTAGTATAAGAGTTGTTCAGCGGCAATATCACCAAGTCAAGCTTTTAATTTGATATGTATAAACAAAGGCTACTACAGAAGCGATTTAATAAAATCGGTATTTTGTGTTAGAGCATCGAGCGTACTAAATTTAATTGATAGTGTGATAGGTTAAAAATTTATTCGTTTAAAATCTCGAGGTTAAAAATCGGCCGATTTGCGATATTTTATGTTTTTCCCTATATCGATCGAATATGGAATCGAAATTTTGTTTTTATAAAATTCAAACGCAATTGCGATTTTGATTTTCGGTAATGTTATTTTTATATTGTTTATTTCAAGTTCAGTTCAGCTCTGTTCGTAAATATGACGGATTTCAAATTATTGTCAGCTTTAATGGACGCATGACTACTTATGATTCACAGTGCATTAGAAGGTTTCTGAAACTCTTTATTCCAAAGTTTTATTATCATTACTGTAGTGTTTGTATCTATTTAGTTCTTTCTTAGTTACTTAACATTGGGTCACGTACTCTGACAGAGGGGGGTACCTGTCAACCGTCAGTCGAGTAGAGGACTCGGTACGGGATGGACGTGCGCCCGCGCTCGTGTTGGTGTAGAGTTGAACCAGTGATAG
>DWJN01000752.1:0-21320 GCA_018248895.1 Carystus phorcus
GTTGAATAAGTTTTAAAAATTTGTCAAATAGCCTATTATGATAAAAAAAAAGCCCCCTCCCCCTCCCCTACCCCGCGCAGTGGTAGAACTTTTGGTTATTAATACCGCCCTCTGTTGAGCCAGCCGCCAAATCAGTAGTGTTTCGTCTGGAGGCTTAAGAGCTAGTATGTTCTTGCCTTTTGTAGCTACTGTCCTGCGAAATTATGTATTTGTCGTTGTTGATGTCTATGCGCGATGGTGGCAGTAATGGTAATAATGACATCTTGCTCATTTACTCCCTTATTGACTATTTATATTTATAATTACTGAATTTACTTTTATTATACAGTTCTGTAGCGATTAGGTTTTTTTTTAAACATAAACAATATGATTGGTATGTACAACTTAACTTGCAGGTAGCATAAAACTTTGGGTCCTATGTATAGACCACAGATATGTTTTTAAAAGGCGATAAAAATTGATAACAGATGTTTCAGAGGGATCTCTGTTGATGTTCGCTCCTAATTTATTACATGCAATACGAATAATAAAACTACATTCAAGATGTTTTTTATATTTTAACGTAGCTACGTAGACTTTGTTATCGATACAGAGACCAACACTTTTTTTAATTATTTTCTATTTCTCTATGAAGACCTCGAACGGAATATATCCAGGGGATGCCTTAGGGTGCCTTTATTCCCAGGAAATGGTTCTATCGTCGCAGAATTGCAAATATTACGTGAAAAAATTAATATATAACAGAATTATCAAAGGTAATAACCGCTATTTCGCCCTGCGCGGATTGAACGATAGCATCCTAACATAACAATCGCAGTACCAAAAATACGTAGTACCTACTAATAGTTGACGATACACATGTCTCGATATTGCGCATTTTACAAAAGAAATTAAACTACAACCACTGTTGTGTACGGTTCAAGCTGTAAATACCTTTATCCATTAATAAAGTTCTATAAATAATGGCCGAGTTTGTGTGAGTTTGAATAATAAACGCGCTGGCGCAGTTCCAGCCGCGGAGTGCGCATGCGCACTGAGTACCTACACGAATTTTTCATTTCTTTCTCTTCCAAAATTGAAAGCAGTATCTAATAGTGATGCTAATATAAAGCTGTATTGTGAAAAGTGAAAGTGTTGTAAGGAAGCTTTAGTGTTGTGACAATGTCGCCCAGATGTCCAGTGCCTCCTTTACAAGAAATCTCGTTATCTCTAGTAGCTAGACAATTGATACACACTCTATCGCGAGTGACATCGGAGGAAGATGTCGCATTGCCTTTCGCTATGGTGTCCTCGTACTACGAGATCATGGGGGCGACGAACGATATATTTCAAGATCTCATTAATTTAATTCTCAGCTCAGAGTATCTAGATCCGTCCATACGGTACTTTGCCATGCGATTGCTACTAAAAGAAAACGTGAAAAGCTTAGCGACGGGAATCTTTCCTTGCCCGTATTACAAAAAAGTCCTTGAACTGATTATAGAGCAAGGGCGCCACCTGACGTCTCTCAATTTGAAAGGAGTGTGGGTTAAAGACGAGCATTTATCTCTTATGTATGATTTACTGAAGAATCTAAAGAATTTAACCGTATTAAACATACCCTACATTGCCAATGATGAAGTGCTCAAGTTTATTGGAGAACATAATAAAGTATTAAAACTACTAGACGTTTCAGGCGAAACAGACATAACGGAAATAGGTATAGACGCTATGCTGTCTGGTAATCCGCAGCTGACTCAGAGCCTTACAGTTATTAATATTGGTATGTACGGAGAAGAGAACATTGATCACACAGACGTGGCACTCTTGATACGCAACCTTCCTAACCTAACTAACCTAGGCAGCTACTCCTTCGTTGGTAAAGCTATTTATCATATTTATAATAATGATTACCAACCAGGTTTCACTACAAAATTACAATATATGCATGATATTGAAACTAATATGAGGACTATGAAGGCAATAGTTGCTGTATGCCCCATGATAGAGACTATTTATTTGGAAGAGCCAGACCAAGGCGTATTGCAGCTGATAAAAGATTTATCCAACATCAACAAAATAAAATTGAACAAGTTTCAATGTCACGAACTACATCAACTCTTAGAAAAAATTGGTTATAAAATAGTAACGCTGATGCTGTCCGGTTCCATCGGGTCATTTAATTTTACAAGAATAGCAGAAACTTGTAGAAATTTAGAATGTTTAGAGTTCTATCAAATCCAAACTGCCACTCATGAGGAAGAAATTCCTTTTAACAAACTGGAACATATCGAAATAATTCAGGGTAACCTCTCAAATTCTTGTTTGAAATACTTGATGACAGGTAGCCCTCGACTTAAGAAACTTATTATCGGCGATGAAATTAAATTGGATGACAACGATATGGCAAGGTATGTTATTAGCAGGTATTTTTTTAATATGTAAAGTAATGTAACGGTTAATGTAATTCAAAACTGGTTCGAGGTTTTTAAATTATCATTAATCATGTCAAAATTGGCGCTGTCTATTTCTGTAGAATTTAGCTAGATAATTATCACTTTAAATATTTGTGTTTTGTTTTCCAGGATGCTCCGTCGTTATAAGTTCGAATATCTTGAAGGCATTTGGTTCCCCAACGCACCGCGGCTCACCCGCGACACAGTGGAACTACTTATGGAGTGTTGTCCAAAACTGCAGAGCTTAGGACAACTCAGCGGTTGGCAATATACTCCTGACGACATGATGCTCATGAGAGCCATCATAGCCAGTACTAACACCGATTTGGTGTTGTCTCCACTTGGAATATTCCAGCAAGGAAGATAATATCTAATTGCACTTGTTTATTTATTGCTATAACATAATTGGTTGAAGATTTATGTTTTTAATGCTACACTTATAACTTTTTTAAAATATTAATATCTTGCTCGTGTAAACGAAACGCAATTAAATACATATAAAAAGACGTAACACTGACTTCCACAAATTTTATTTCAAAAACAAAAACAGTATACATGCAACTTAAATTAGGAGAAATGGTTACTTTTTATACTTTTCTAGTTTTGAATATTATTGAACTTGTAGCGATATATGACTACTTGGCTTTGGTAGAATGATTTAAAAACGATTATCTAATTGATGACGTTATTTTTTATCTCTTTCGATGTTCGGATCAGCGTTTTCATCACATCTTTTGTTTTTGCTTCTTAATCGGGTTTTAAGCATTTTGCATTCATCTGCACACTTTGTTGTTATAATACTCCTGGAACAGAATTTGAATATTTCTCAATGAATATCAATAAGATAATACACATTACTGGAACGGTTTAAGTACTCACTGCCAGGAGTTTCATCGTGTGTACTTATAAATTGCAATCATTTTTTTTCTAATAAACTTACCTGACTAAGTTTTCTTTTACATTAAATCTCGATGTAATTTCTAAAATGATATCTGATACAGTTTTCGGGTCTAAACACATTTTCGCTGGTTTGTTTTGAAAAGCTGGAGATCGTTTACCAGTTAACGAATGAGTGGCTAGAATTCTGTAAATAAATATTTTTTTAGTAATTAGTTCAAATAGTATTATATTTAGATACATATTATTGTAGATAATAGATGTCACTACAAGTTTAGTTTTTCCTAATTACATACCTTCTGGGAAATGCGGCAAGCAGTAATGTTCGAGTAGCAATTGTGTATGACTTCCATTTAACTTTTCGAAATTGATCTTTGTGTATCATTGTTTTACCACTTCCTATTGGTACCTGAGGTCACAAAAAAATTCTATTAAGTTTTAAGAACAAATTTAATCAAATTCTTAAAGGATAAAGTTTCTATATGCCATACATATGAAGAATCGCTTTCTTGTTAATAAGTCACAATGTTAATAGTATAATAATTTACCCATTCATCATCACTGTCACATTTTATTTCTTGTTTCGATACTAAATTGTGTCCGATTCTTTTAAATTTGTTACTGATCAGTACATTATCGTCTGAGCGATCAGAATCTTCACTTTCACTTCTATCACTGTTCTCTTCATATTCCTCAGAACCAATATTATTATTGTCGGTTTTATTTATAGCAGTTTGATTCTGGTCTGGATTTAGTTCCATAAGAAACTTTTTCGGTTGAGGTTTTAATTCGTTTAACATTCTGAAGAGTTCATAAAATCCAGCCTTTATATCTTCTATATCCTTTGCATTATTGTCGGTACTTATCTTTGGTATTTCAATAGGTGGCGTATGGTTTCTTTTTGTAGAATCAGCTGAGTATTTCTTCACCGACATAGGTCTAACGGGGTCCCTAATTGTTCTTTTACGACTTAAACCGTTAGATTGGCGCGCTTTTAAAACATTCGCTACAGCATTTGGCCTGTGCGTAGGCTTAGGACCTTTTTTATTATTATTTTTATTTGAATATTGTTTAGTATAATTGAGTTTTTGAGATTCCTGAAAATGTAATAAAATTTTTAATTAAGATATTGAAATTGTCAATGAACATAGTTTCTGCAGTAGCTATTCGCTGTGTGTATATATTTATTGTGTGAATTTTACTGCTACGTACACGAGACACTTCAGAAGCTGAATCCGAAGAAGTTTCTTCATCACTGGGCTCCCACGAGGAGGCGCTGGGAGAATAGTCACGGCCTTCATTTTTTAATTCGCTTCTGCCTGCGCCACTGGTGTTTTCGATTGCCTGCAAGCTCCTCCGTACCTCAGCACGACTATTACTGCTGTCTGTTCAAGTACCATTTAAAAATTAGAATTTTAAGCCGCAGCGTGTTGTTTAGGAATGAAATTTTTTATATTTTATAAAGGAGAAACATTCAATGTACCTATATTATATTACTTATTACTTTGTTGACAATCGTAAGTCATTCAGTCATAATATGTTATATCTAAAATGTCTTATTTTGGCGCGAAAACAAGTTTAACGGTCAACTTTTGCAACTGCACTCCTGAAGGGCGCTGTTTTCGCTTGAAAAACAACCGTGGTATATTTGATTATTATTAGTAAGTATTGTCAAAAATCTTTTTAATCAAATTAGAAAAATATCAAGATCCGGAAATTTTAATTCCAATAGGCTCTTTTATTACAATCCAAAAATTAAATGTTAAGGTACCTACCTGCCATATTAAAAAACACGTCTACTCACCGGAAGCGATATCTGTTCTGGAGGTCATTGCCCGATGGCTTGTTTCCTGCATTCCAACATTCACCTCCTCTGTTACTCTGATCATGGAACTAGATTTCAATAAACGACCTCCATTCCAATCTGCTAGTAACCACCTTTCAATTTTCCCCCTCGACGACATAGCTTAATATTTCACTACTGAACAATTTGCTCACTGCACTTAGTCTAGCCGTAAATGCAACTAAAGACCAAACCAAACTGAGGCGCATGAGCAGGTAAAAGTTTCATTACGCACCCTTACTTAAATCATTATTACATCCCCCGCCCTACCCCTCCAGGAACAATACGCTTCGCCAACCGCCTCGAATACGACAAAAAAAGCGACCTTTTTGCGAACCCATTTCTTAGTAAGTTTCTAAACAGAGATTTATATTCTTTTGTACGGTATGCGCCGAAACCATCGCTGCGTCGTTACATCTTTATGAGACGCCGTAAAATCTATAAGACATTTTACAAAACAGTAATTTCAGTACCTGAATCCTTTGTTTTATTAGAAATTGCCGATGAGACACAAAATTTTACTAGATTGAATACAGCGACGAAACCAAACGAAACTAACTTATTAGAACACTAAATTAGTAGGTATTGAATATACGATCATTGAACAAGGTAAGTAAGTACGAAACCTTCCAAACACCCATTAATATTTAACTATTTTCATTGATCATATAACTCGATAGTGTAGGTAGCTACAAATGCAAACATGAAATAAAAGATAAGAATAAAATATAAGAAGAAACTGTCACTGAATTTATAAAAATAAGAAAAAGTAGAATCAAAAATTATACCTCATTTTTTATATAAATATTCGACAAACAAGCAAACAAACCGCGCAATGATACGTAACCACATCCAATAGGTACATTACAATGTATTAAATCATTAACGTTTGAAGCAGGCTAAAAATACTTGTAAGAACTCTTTTCTTCTTCGAATTAAGTTCACTTATGCCCTTCTTGTGGTGCACTACGTAATTTATAAAGGAGGTGATCTTGGCAGCTCTCAGCCAGAACACGACGAATCGTTCGACGTCTAACAAATACAAGAGGTGGTACCCAGGATGTAGTCAGGCGGACTTCAAGCAAATAAGTATGAATGATTTAATAATAATATTGATAATATAATTCCTACACGAAGCCCTACCATCAAAGAAGGCCGGCTTCTGTCGCCTCTCACAACAACTTAGTTTACCAGCGGTAGATTTCGAATCCATATTCTTCTGTAGAAAGAAGCATTGATAGTATATTAAACTTGTAAATATATTCAGGTTCATGTTTCTCAGAGCATCCTGGCACTTTGAATGAGCAAAAAATATTTACGTAGGTATTCATAAATCTAGAATCGAGGAATGTAAATCTCATAAATCTGTAATATAAATGATACGCAGATACTAATTAATATTTAGTAATTTTAGAATTACAGTGGTAATTTGTCGAATTTTCATCGCAACAACTTCAAAATATTTTTTTATCTCTTGATCCTTTCTCCCAATACTGAAATTTCTATGCTGAACACTGCATTCTTTATGTTTTTTAACTTCTAATTAGTTTGCCCATATGAAATATAATATATATGTATATATTTATCTTCTTAATATATATAAAATACGTGTCACGGTGTTTGTCCGCTATGGACTCCTAAACTACTTAATCGATTTTAATAATTTTTTTAAAAGATAGGATAGTTTACATCTCAATTTATAGTCGCAAAATTATTTTATTGTAAATTATTTGTTTAATATCTCACAAAGAATTAGTTCCATAAGAATTTAACAGATGGCGGAGTAAGTCTGCTAAATTGGGTATGTAAACCTTAGTCACAGCCAGCAAGGCTATATATATATAAGCATATAGCACTCTTTACATAATATAAACTACTGAAAACTATGTACCTAGTATTTATGTAGCCTGTGGATTTATTATAATCTTCGTATTGACGTCTCTCCTGTTATAGAGAAGTCAATGATACAAATAAATACCGGTATACCATACCGTATAAAGTAGACGTCGGCAGATATCGAATACGGTATGCAATATTTAACACATTTACAATATAAAAAATGTTTAATTAACTTATAGACTTGGTTTAATGTAGTTCTATAAACACTTCGTATGTTTTATTTGTGAAATATCATATAATCAAATTGGGATAATATTCATATTTAGGCTTAGGACTAGCAGAAAGTACATTTTAGAACACCACATAACTTTACATATTATGCATTAAAATCATCCAATCTAAGAAGGTTCGGTTATTCAGGTTTAATTCTCTACGTGAAACGATTTGCAACTAGAGCCAGTTGTTTCGTTTTAATTATATCGGAACATCTCTAATATGTCATTGTTGTGTTCGATGTAGAACCAAAAGTTCAACGAATAATACTTTTTTGTATATAGCCGTGGTGTAAATATATATCATTAACGGCATTATATTAGGCAAAGTATTAATTTAGGCTTAATATATTGGGGACAACATTCAGAAGAAGGTGGACATTTACATTACAAGACTGAAGTATTGATCGTCTGAAAATCCAACGCCATAACGACCCTATTATGGAAGCCTCATCACTGAAAATAAAGAAACAAATCCATAAAGGAAAATTGAAAAATACAATGAAAAATGTTATTTGTCAACCAGAAATATTTTTCTGGTAGGTATTCTTGAGATATGGAATAAAAACACTTCAGCTATTGTTATTGTTTAATATTGAAATAATAATAACAGTTAAATGTTTGTTTTCGTCCTATGGATGGTCTGGTTCAAGTGCAAGTCTTTGAGCGAGTAGTCGTTTATTTTTATTAGAATTATATTGTTATGTAGTAGTTAATCACCTTATTAAAATTAAAAATAATATAGTGATAACATCTGCACCGAATAATGGAAAATGGTTCACAAACGAAAGTGATTTTAAATTGTTTTGTCTCGGCTTATTTTATATAGATTAATATTTTAAAATGATTATTTTTATATTCAGGCCCATAGCATACGAAAATGAAACTATAATATTGACAGAAGAATTAAATAAACTAAAAGTCGATATCCCTGACATCAAAAAGCCACATTGGAGTGAATTAAGTCAAGTTCCAAAAGAGTTGCGACAAAAACCGGCGCCGATTCCGTAAGTACTGTTATATTTACCTTTTACAGTTATCAAGCCATACAATGCTTATAGTCCAATCAATTACCATCACCCACACAACTGCAATGCTGGACAACTGCTGGACAGATATCCTCAATGCGAGGTAAAGGTAATCATCATACAAAACTATTGCCCTATTAACCTTCCACATCATATTTTTATGGTATCTCGTCTTGTTTTTTAATGTTATCAATAAATAAACAGATTAGGATTTTGATTTTGGGTAAAGGTAATATGCAAAACTATTGCCTTACGAACTTACTCCACATCATATTTTTAAAGTATCTAGTCTTGTTTTTCAATGTTATCAATAAATAATTAGGTGAGGTGTGATAGTAAATGAACAAGTTCACCACTGATGATGAACTGTTTAATTTAATAACTGCGGTCAATTTTCGTCACCGCTCAACACAACGTAGGACCAGGATCCATCAACACCACCTGGACAACTAGCATTCTTCTTCAGTACGTTTTTCACGTAATTTTCTCCCTAGTATGTGTAAACTGTGGAACAAACTTCCTGCATCAGTGTTCTCAAAGTGCTATGACATGGGGGCATAAAAAAAAAACCACCAAAGGATATCAATAATGCACCGTTGTCCAAGACTCCTTCCCGCTTGGAACACAACTCACGCTAGTGGTGCCAGTAATACAGGCCATAATATTGTTTATCATTATACATGATTAGGGGTTCAGTAAATTAGTGCTTCCACGATCTAAGACAACGTCACTTACCATCAGGTGGGTTAAAATTAAGTATTGACATATCCAAGGTAAAAAAAACATGGAAATACCACCAGCAGCCAGTTTCTATAACTGCTTTTGAACTTATATTATTTTTACAATAAAATACACATTAATATTAAACTTATCTAAAGCGATTGATTCAATATTTCAGGTGTGTTTTTATTTATAGCTCTTTTTTCGTTATGATAGATAATTGAGAAAATAATTTTGTTGCAGAAAAGTTAACGGATTCATATTTGGTATAACAGAGTGCAAAAAAGCAATTGAAATAAAACAATGTGCAGGCATCCTGATTGATGCTGATGTGAATCCCAAAAATATTGTTCGGCCATTGTTAGAAATATGTTTTCAAAAGGGTATCGCATTTCTATGTTTGAAAGAATTAAGAACTATCACTAATGTTAATTTTGGCATCGCTACTAGTGTACTAGGGATGAAACAAGGTTTATTACCTGATTTAGAAAAGAGCTTCCTTCAGATAGCACAGTTACACGGACTTCCAATGGAGGTAACAGAACCCCCTGAAGATAACGATGATATGAGTGATACTTCAAATGAGAATGAAAATGAGGAAGTGGAAAGGGAGTTTATAGCGTGTCCATATTTGTACAGGGTTCTCAATTCAATGAGAGTTTTCTCACCAGCGATTGCAGCAAGACTACGAGCCAAAGAGGAGGAGCAATTCATAAAGGTATCTAACAGTGAACAAAACGAAACCACACACAGCAAACAGTATATGAAAATGAATGTAAAGAAAATATCTGGCAATCCAAATAGAAAGAAGGTGTCTAAGGGTAATCCAAAAGAGTAGTTAACTATAAAATTAAAACAGTAATTTACTATGCATAATATTTATTACTTAAACTATTATGTCAAAAAAGACATGTTCATATTATTATGTAATACATTCCTTATGGAATGTTGTCAACAGTACTCAAAAATTGTATTCTTTATACGCTAAATATATTTCTAATTTCTGAGCACTGAAATTTCACTTCATGTTTTTATTAATATACCTTAAAACTTAATCTGGTTAAATCGGTAAAATTTATATTCTTAATTAAACTAAAATGCGATACTCCATAAATGTTTATAACAAAAAAGATTATATGGAGTATAGCACAAAATAGATAACATATATCTTACGTTTTCAATTCATGCATTGCATTTAAGGTTTTAAAAGTTCAATTCAATACAAATCAAACAACAAATTGTGTCAACATTATACTTATAATAATAGTGACTTATTCCGAAATCTGGCCTGACATTACATTTACAAATATACTATACATTTGAACTTTGAAACATTCAGAATATCCTCTTGCAAGCCTAAAGTTTTTATTTTAATATCAATCCTAATTACTGTCAACATACAACCTACATTCATAACAATATAGTATATTTGAAAAGTTGATACAAACACTAAAAAAAGACAATTACTAATTTATTATGTATATCTATATATACTTTAATAGTTCTAACAAGCTATTAACTACTAAACAATTTATTTTGGTACATAGTACCAATAATGATTTATACCATCACATATTTTTACTAGTTTTATTGCTATATTATTAGCGCTAGTTAATTTTAGCATTATAAAGGTATATAAGGTATCTTTGTATACTGAAAATAATGACTTAACTTTAATGTAATTTATCAACATAAAATGAAATAACTATTTTGTTAATAAAGCATATTAGATTAAGATATCTTGAAGTGGTTAAAATGCAAAAAAATATTACAGGTAATAAGGAAGTTTACTCCTTGTCTCAACGTCAAATATAACAAACATACATAAATGTTAGAATGGAATTTGTACATATTTAACAACTATCTTATTCAAATTAAATTAATGAATAGCATACACTTCTTAGAAGTATATACCATTGAATAAACTGAGAATGTACACAAAACTAGGTGCCTATATAAACCATTAACATAACCACATCAAACAATTGTGATTGGCACATTGGGTTACTATATGGGTCTGTATTTCTGACGAATACATCATAACAATATATTGCTAAATATCTAAGCAATACTATTATTTTAAAAGGCAACTCTCTAGCTTCCCTACAACATTTTATTTACGAAGTATTCATCAAAGCCTTTTGATCGAGTAAATAAAACTTAATTTCTCATAGAAATCAAGCATATTCAAACATCAACATTAATATTATAACAAATACATTTTAGTGCAATGAACACTAGTACTATTATTATTTTAGTCATATAATCTATGGCTAAAAAGTCTATTGTCAACTGTGTTTAAAACGGGATTTAAGTGGTTTAGTGAACGGCACAACGTTCGTTAAATGTGAGGGGGGCGGGGCAGGGGCGCCTCGCTGGGCCGGTATCGGTGTAGAATGATCGCGCACATATTTTTCGCATCCGTCTCATCCGGATACGTCGCCATCGCTTCGGCGACTTGCGCCTCGGGAAATATCCCCGCGAGGTGAAAGTGCATGTGTCGCCGCGCTTCCCAGTGCTGCAAGGCACCCTCGGACGCGCAGGGGGATAGAGATATACCCGGATGCTGCATCATGGCACCGGCCGCCCCCACCGGCGCGGACGACACCCTGGCGGCCGCGGCGTGCAACCTGGGATCACACGCCGGGTTGAGAGTGAGCTGCCGAGCCAGCTTCCGATGGGGATTGACTTCGGGCAACGGTTGCGAGGGACCTGGTAGTTGGACTTGAGCGCGATCGAAGTGTGTCGTTAGGGTCGCGTCTGCGAGTCGGGGCGTCGCGGAGTGAGCTCGTGCGAGCGGCTTCTTAGTATCGACAGGCCGGCCGCCGGTCGGGGGGAGGCTCAACGTGTGTAGATCGCCGCGAGCCTTCCTCGCCGCACGTTCGGACAGCTTCTCCGCCACCGACTTGTGCGGACGGCCGGCGCGCTCCGGGTGATGGAACTTGCACTTATTACCGTACGTACACTTTCTACCGTACGGGCAAGCCGGTGGCGGGTCCGTGCGGGAGGAGGGCGCGCGCAAGAACGCGTCCAGCGTCGGCCCGGAGCGACCGAGCGGGTCCTCTGGGGGCATGAATCTGTCGTTCACGAACGAAAACATCAGCAATCGTTCCTGGACCACCTTACGAAAGTCTGGGCTCTCGGCGGCGAGGTCCCTGTAGTTGTCATTAGACACCACTATGCCGTCCGTGTCGGCCGCCAATCGAAGGATGTATCTGTCGTCGTAGCATATGAGGCGCTTACCGCCCAGAAGCCTGCTCGGTGTGTACACTAGCACTCTGTCCTTTTCGAGTCGTTCTAGTACGTCCCGGTCTGCGACTGGATTGTCCGGTCTGGACGCCTCCTTCCTCCATTTCGGCACAAACACTGTTATCTCCTTGTGTCCGCGGGCACGGAACCAGTCTACGCAGATCTCGATGCCACGACACGAGAAGAGCTCCTTGTTGCCGTGACTGAAAAAAGATACAAGGTTTTAATATTGCAACATAAAGTATTACAAAATCTTGGACCGAGTTAAACAAATTATAATTCGATTGCGAAAATGACAAAGCACATATTCCGTATTTTTTCAAGTACTTAGATACGATTAGATAGGATAAAAATATATTATTACATCGGTATAATTTTCCATTTAAATTACATTTGATACTGTGAACATTTTAAAGTGTGAGTCAGTACTAACCTCATAGCGACATTACTGCCATCTATAACTATGTGTCGTAGCGGGGCTCTAGGCGGCGGGTCGGGCTCCGTCAGGGGCGGAGGAGAAGGCGCTCGAGGGGGCCTCTTAGCTGCCAACTTAATAAGTTCTGCCAGGAGCTCATTCCGCGGAGGATCCGGCCCCAACCTTTGCAGCGCAGTTCGCGCGAGTCGTTCTGAGTAACCTAGTTTCACAGCGAACTCAATTTTTGCCTGTGAAATTAAAAACAAAAATTCTAAAAAAATAGTCGATACTTAAACAATCGGGATCAAATTTAAAATTCTATTGCTGTGACACTTGTGAGAATGGTAATTTTAAACACTGATGTTGTTGAAATAGGTCTTATTTTAGGATCTTTAAGTGAAATTGCCATTCACTCAATGAAAAACAAATACTCTACTAACGGATACTCAATAGTATTGAGCAACAATGTTAAATAGTTGATTTACCACTAACTTAAACCACAACATAAGTATAAAGTTCTGCCATGTCTTAGGTATTACCAACACAGGTTGCCTGTAATGTACATTCATTTACATCCATCCTACAGTCCTATCAAGATTGCTTAGCTAAGCTCTCAAACTAAATATACAGTACGAGTATAATAAAGCTGCAGAGATTGTTTGGTTGACCGCATTAATCTCAGGAAGTATTGGCTCGAATTGAAAAAAAAATTACGTTGGATAGACCATTTATCGAGGAAGGCTAAATGATATAACATAACACTACAACCAATAGGAGATGAGCATTGATAAGAAATGTTACAAAAACGGAACAAATATAGGTGATCCGAAGTTTGCCGGATCGGTTAGCATTTGATACCGGGTTGTTTGTATAAATATATAGTGCACAAATTAGCAAATAGAAGCAGCTCTCGTGGCAATAACACCAAACCAGATGGCGCAACGATATGCCGACTGAGTTTGTAAAGAATTACATAAGTTGTGCGACTCTCACCGCGATAGAACAAGTGTCACAATTGTAGACAGGACGTGTACTGTAGCCAAAGTTGCAAAATGAAACAGAGCTACTTGAATCCAGATATTGCGTACAAAAAATATTACAAACATTACTATGTTTATGACCTAGGAATAAATTATTGATAAAAATGATTAACAATTATATAATTTCGGGTAGTATTGAATGTCCATTTTCAAATTATTTTTATAAGGACAAACTACGTAATTCGATCAAAACCTAAATTTATATCACAAAAAAAAAAAACAATATTCAGGACTTATAAAATGGAAAAAATTACCTACCGAATCTAACAATATTGAATAAAAAATAAGTATACGATTACTTTGATTCTATTAAATACGTCATATACAAAAGTAATATAATGAAGGGGAAAATCACATTAATTTTAAATGGAAAAATTACGTAGAATAGGTTAAGTAGGTAAAGAGCCTTCCATTCTTTACACGAAGGCAATTACGATCTAATTAAAATCAAGTGATCGTGTTGTAATGAGTTCTATTCAACGTGGCGGTTATTCCGAGATTATGGTACAAATTGCGCTAGTTTTGACAAACACGATTGTATGATAACAAGAAACGAACAGTTTATCATAAATATTTGAAATTTCTGGAAGCCAGATTGAATCATTGTTGTATATGAACTAGTTTGACGCAAATCAGAATATTATTGTAACAAAACGATGTATCTATACATACAGGCACAAAATAAATTTAGCATTTTTAGGTAATAAACTTACGTAATGAAAATAACAATGTGTAAATTTATAACAATATTCACAAAATAATTAATTAAATACGCCCGCAAGGAAGCCGTAAAAGAAAAATGGTTTTAGCAGAAAAAGGCAAATATGGCATTTCAAAGCATAGGTCCCAAAGTATATGATATCACACACACTTTTTACACGCATGTCAAACGCTAAAGCGTTTATCATTTACATAAATTAAATACTATACAAAGACAAAACAAATGACATTCGTTATCATCTATTATTTCAATATCTTGACCCCTGCCAGCCAGTTCCCTACAAACGGTGGTATTCATGCCTTCAATACGAAAGTACTGAGTACTGTAATTTCAAGTAGTCAAATCAGTTTCATCGGACTAATAAACTATATGGCTTCAAGGGCAACCCATTAATGACCCACTACTGAGCACAGGTCTCCTCATCACTGAGGTCTTGAGCATACTCCACCACGCTGCTTCAGTGCGGATTGGTATAGAGCTATGCTAGCTAGTAAACTATATAGCATTTCCTATTACCTGATTGGGTTGCGGCTGCGGCGGCGTAAGTGTGACGTACTCCGCAAATTCCGCCGCCAACGTGTCCGAGGGTGTTCTCGAAGCCGTCCGATGCCCTCCATCGTCATCGCACTCCGAATCGTAGCTAGAGTCCTCTCCTCGCTCGCCTGCCCAACCCAATGATGATTCCACATATTTCTGAAACAAAACTAGCATTATTATCGGCCATTCTTAATCGAGCCGAGTTACCGCTTCACATTAAGAATATATAAGAAAACCTGATATTACGCGTATTAACATAAATAATGTTAAGTTGATACGAGGAACAAGGATAATCTTGTAGTGTTGGCCTCGTCTTTACACCTTCCATTTCAAGGGGCACTGTGCGGTTTGCAAAGGTTGTTAGTTGTCCAAACTATTCAATAATATTAAAAAAAAGTATTAAAATAACTGTTAAATATTTTAGCACCTTTACTTCTTTCTTTTCATCGGCATAAAATTAATTTAGGTGACTTTAACCTCTCTCATTACGAGATTTTAACTAAGCTTTGGGTTAATATTAACAACCTGCTGTGGGCTGCAATGATAATGAAAAGGGATGTTTCTTTTGCAGCTTCTTTTCCTCAATAACAAGAATTTTTCCGCAGGGAAAACGTTAATTAAATAGGAAAAATAACGTGCCTAATGTGACGCAACATCTACATGAATGTAGAATTTAAATTTATTCTGTGTCAATATAAATAGCATAATTGGAATTACAACACATCATAAATTAAATGATTGGTTACATTATTAATACCGGGCGGTAACTAAGATTAAGGTACATTTGTCTCAGAATAAGTAAAGTTATGGTTAAGAGGTTATTGAAGTGTTGCCAGTTTTTAAATTATTTACTATCGATTAGGGCTATAGCCGGACCATGGATTAAATGCGGATTTTTATCTATGTAAATTTAAACGCTACCAATTTTTAATCATTTTCGATTTACGATTATCACATACCTTAAGGAGATGCTAGATGTATTAGAGGAATTAACAAATAATCTCAGTGAATTTGTTAGTGTTAGCGCAATGCGTTTAACCTCTCAGTATATTAAATACAATGAAATTTGACTCATGTACCACTTAGTTTCGACATCACTTACTTTAGTATTGTGATTATTAATATTGACTGCTCACCTATTGTGAATGTAAATATTAATGTATGCGCACAGTAATCAATAAGCAAATTTTATTTTATGCTGTATAACCGGCGTCTGCGCAGGACAGGGTCACGAGGGCGTCGAAGCGGATCTACAGATGATCATTGACCTTTAGCGTGTGCGCAACTCTTCATCGTACCGGTTATAATTCATTATTTACCAAAATTAACGAAATCATTTTCTCACGGATCACTGTGCACTTTAAAACGTCTACAGTCAATGTAGTTTCCCCTGACAACATTTCTAACCGTTCAGATCAAACCAGTTATAGATTTTACTTGGACCAAACTAAATTTACTTCTTAGTCATGGCAACATCCGCCTCGGAGCTGGCGTTCACTCAACTTAGCCGGGATTCTAAGATTGAAATCTGATTGCAAGCTATGTACTTTTACCGCCCGAATACCCACACGATTGCATCAGTCACTAACAGGATTTGTTTACGAAAAAATATACCCTAAATAAAGGAGTTAATATGTTTTTAATTACATTCCAACCACACACACCTCTTGGAATGTCGACGGAAGATATTTATTGTCTCGTTAACGAAATTTAGTTCATTAAGATAAAAAGTACATTACCTAAAATAGTTTAAAAGCATGCAGGAGATAATATATCTTAATAGGCTTATTTTAATTTCAAAACTATATAAGAAAAATGTCCCATCATCAAATATCTACTCAGCATGAAATTATTAAAAAAAGACAGCAGTTTCTGTACGAGTGTATTTATATAAATATTCAGGTAATCAAAATATAACTTTTGAACATCAAACAAATATAGATTGTGAAATTAGAAACCCCATTACAATAAGTACCTAATAAATTAATAATCAATGTAATTTGCCCTCGAGCAAAATGGTTATACATTTCAATCGTCGAAAATCATCAGATAATCTGGTAATACAGGAATAAGCACACTAGTAATTTTAATCTAGCTGACTCACATGTTACATGTAAAATTTTAGAAAAAAAAATCCAGAGGCCTAAGCGAATTTACAATAATAAGTTACACACTAATTTAGCAACAAAACATTGCCATTTCCTTCACAATTAATATATCTAATGCAATTTTCAAAAACAAATATACTTAAGAATTTAACCTAGTTTCATTATAAGTATAGATAAATGTATAGATTTCACTATTATTTCGCAAGTAATCATTAACAAAGCAACTATTATAACAATAAAAAAAAGGATACAAAAAGTATTGGCCTTGAGCTTTTTGGTTTCCCAACGCTTCGCAACGTAAAGTAACAGTTGATATTAAAAAAAGATTAGTTATAACAATGAATTAAGACGTTCTCAAAACACTATCGAAACTCCTCATGAAATTACATATCAAGTTTTAAACACATGAGTTATTCACGTAAACAGTTACGTTAATTTGGTACAGACCAAAGATTATGTTTGGTACAGACCAAAGATTATGTTTAGATAATTATAATACTGGAAACGACAGTTTGTGTTTCACAGATAGTGTCCCTATTTCGGGGCACACATCCGGACGCCACACGGAAGCGCACCGCCTAGCAGAACCGGATGCTACTTTCTAAAAAAATATGGTGCGCGCAAGCAACCGACTATCTACCTCTCTGCAGATTGGATTATAAAGTTGTATGGGAAATTATAAGCATTGAGATTGTAAGTACGCAGGTAGATAGATACTTTTATTACGTGACTATCCTACGGACTGCGCCAATGTGTAGGGAATAGATGTGGATTAGTACAACGGTTAGGCTTAGACCAGTGGTGGGCAAACTTTTTTAATAGGGGGCCACAAAGTTTAAAAAAATCTAGAGGAGGGCCAGTTATAGAAAAAAATGCATTTTGTGTTAAAACTTCGGGCCATTATAAGTATTATCCATGTCAACAGACCGTCAGGGGGCTGGATCAAATACTGGCGCCGGCCATACTTTGCCTATCACTGGCTTAGACTGTTTTTATTCTTCCATCTACCTACATATACAGTAATAAAAGTATCTAAATACTTAAAGAGATCTGGAATGTTATATTTAATTTGGATAACTTAATTAGTGTCCGCTATAACACAATCAATGTTATTGATTCATTTATAACAAAATCCACATAATTAATCCAGATAATTAAGGATTTACATATTTCGTGTAGTACTTTAAAAATTTCGTATTTATCCTAAAAAAAAGTATCAGTCTTTTATTACGAATAGAATGGTTAAAGAGGTGATTTACGTAAAAAACTGTTGCATAATCAAAACAAATGTAATGATATCCTCCTGTCTATTAAGTGTTTTAGTTAGACATAAAAAAACCCACCGGATTCTCCCATCGCCGCGCCACGCTCGTTTACACTTGCCAATCTTATTTGTTTACATTTTTTTCCTGATTGGACTTCGCACCCGCGTATATTAACGCGAGCACACCACAATTGTATTGCAAACATCTCGTTATCCCTAAATAATGTACTGTACATATAATTAACATTATGAACATTCTACTACACTTAAAAAAATTGCATTCGTTTACAAATATTCAATGTAATAAATGGAAAAAGAAATTTACAACCTTATATGTAATCGACTTATTAATTACTAAAGTAGATGACATACTTTACAAATAATTATCCAAAGAATTGTTAACAACCTGTTATATTTGTTATTTTAATAAACTTGACAGTATCTTTAATTGTAAATTGTAATGTTCTTACAAAACAAAAAACAATTATGTAAAGCGCAACCTTACAATTTCAATTAAATTGATTTAATAAAGCAATTGATTTATAACACTAAAGCTTAGACCACAAGGTTGTTCCTAACAATAAGCTTAATTTTTTGTCGAGCCTGAAATAAACGAACTGCTAACGATGTAAGAATGCAACTGTAATGTCATACACACAAGCAGTAGTTAATGTGACAATGACAAGGCTACTATATCTAGGCCAAAAAATCGACTAAATAGGTTGGTAACAGAGACAATTTAGGCACCTTGAATTCTTCGCGACCCAGATAACAAACGGAGGCCGCGGAATATGACAGACAACTTGTTTCTCTATTAGCTACACCTGAGTTAACGAGTTGATTTTTATTCGAACCCAAATCAGTATCGAGTGACTCGATGAAACTTTCAAACAATAAAAATATAGCGCGTAATTTATTTGTTTATTTATTTTACTTTGATTAAACTAAGTACAGTGGTACAGAAGGCGAACTTAATATAGCATTCTCTACCGGTCAACCTTTAGTCTAAGTAGATATCAGCGATGACGGTATTGATATGTAAAGCGAAAAAGAAAAATATCTAATATTTTGCAACACAAATTGTACGTAGGAGTCGTAGGACGTAGTTGGAGTTCCGCTATTTGTTACATTTTAGTATGTATGTATTAGGTTACCGTTCTAATCGTGGTAACTCGAAATGAACTTAAACAGCTCACACACGATATTAGGTACATATTGTTACGTAAATGGTATAAAAATAGGAATTTATTTGAGACATGCTAACTAACAAAATAGATTAACTGTATATCTGTATATAACATACAAGTAGGCCTATACGGGTAAAGATTGCTACAGCAATAATAAATTTAATTCCTGTTAGTATTCAACATCCATGAGAAAAAATAGGCGTAGAACCACAATAAAAACAACTGAATAGTTTCGCTCATCTATCCATTACAAAGCATATGACTTTACAATAAAATATATTGTACGTAGACATTTGGAAATATTATGTAATACCTTGTTATGTTTCAAATTGAGACGTAATTTTGTTCACTTGGGATTACTATACAAAATATAAACTTCTTAAAAGTATAACAAATCGCATTCGCTACTCATCGCGGCTAGCAACCAAACTTCATAGACTGATGCGTCACGCAATTGCTCCTTTTTAAATTCGGAATTAGTTAAATCTATTTAGGTTATAATGCTTCGAAACAAAAAAGGAACAAATTTAACGTATAAAAATACGTAGCGTGTGTACAATTTATACAAGTTCACGGAACTTTGAAAAACAGCATAAACAAGGTTGTGTTGTGACGTATTTGTATTAAACAACACTAAGTTTTTGTATGCGTCGATGATACAAACAATAAAACAAAATTATTTAAAATATAATAATCGTAAAGTTTCAGATTCTAAATGTAATAATTTTTAAATGTAAGTACTAAAAATTATAGATTACTTACATATTCATTACTTTGATGGTTAGTTTTGATCACAGAAATATTAATATGATTTTCGATATCACCGGTCACATATTCCATTGTTAATGACATTTGATATAATTTGATATACAATTACTGAGTTACGTTAACTTTCGTACAAATATCTACTATTTAACAGACTAAACTACAAGTTATTAAGGTGAAACTTCACGATACAGGTGAGACAATTTCATATTGTTTAATACGGCAAAGTATTACTATTGTGTACACATAAGCAACTATTCGCACATTTCGTCACACTGTATATTGCTTTATTTATTTTTAAACGTTACCCGTGTTTACTTAAGCACTGCAAGTCACTAGACTCCAGCCCTTACTGACGGTTTATAAATACATAGATTCGCACAGCGTCTAGTTTAATTATAATTTGTTATCATAATTAAATGACATAAACAATAAACTTAATATATCTATATCTCTACGTCATTCCGATTGACTGACGTGCGTTCTGTTTACGTAGTTCGCTTAATATATTAGTTTGTTTTTATGTTATTGATGTGATTAACCCATCTTCAAATATAATTATAATTATATGTAATAAATCAGGAAGCTGTGGTCACAAATTAATTTTTTGGTATCTTTCTTGATGCTTTCAATAATAATGTATGATCGTACTCAGAAAATTAACGTTAAATGAAAGCAGTCTTTGTGAATGCTCATTAATGGATAAAGAAAACAGTTTGCATATACTATAAAATAATCTGTGTATTGCCTAGAAAGCATTACGCATAAACATGGCAAATGATTAGAAACAAGTGACGTCACAATAGGAGTCGACACATTCACTTCGCACACAATGCAAGCAGTACGTCTGCTTCCGCTGCGTGTCTTTCAATGTTATCATTCGTAATTTTTCTACTAAGTACTTTTCATCATTGGAAGTATTGTTTTTTTTTTTTTTTTATAAATTATAAGTTAATGCTTGACTACAGTCCCACCTGATGGCAAGCGGTGATGTAGTCTT